>JANHGB010054677.1:12440-29616 GCA_026283785.1 Coracopsis vasa
CATTGCTTTATGGACACCAGGCTCCTGCTTCCTACAGAGTCTGGGGAGACTCTGGTATGGACATAGCTGGATGAATTAAAAGTCCCCATCAATATACCAATCCATGTGTGACAGCATTGTAAAGAAAGCACTCCTTTATTCACTGAATGACAGTAACCAGACTTATTCAGTTGAGAACATTTAACAAGAATACAACTGGACAGATCTTCTGTCATTCTGATCAAGGCTAAATTTAAGCAGAAGCATCAGAAAATGTAGGTCACTGATTAATTCACTGAGATTCTGCATTCTTGCTCTGCAATAATCACTTAATGACAAGTTACAGAAAATGCTTCAATGCAATAATTAATTCTGGTTACACATTATTAAGGTCAGAGGAACTAACAGGTTCACTAATGATTTCTATTTTAGAACATGGGACATTTCAATAAAGAGTATATGAAATAGTATATGTAAGGAAATTTAACGGTTTTTACTGGCTTAGTACATGATTAAACACTGACTTGTGCTCAGCATGTAGAGGTGTAGAATGCTGCCATTCTATCACAGAGGAGATAGATAAAACATTTTTGCTGAAATATGCACTTCCAAACCTTTTTATTCCAATTTAACAAAAAATCCTTTACATTGTTAAAATAGTAATAGACAGAAGAATAGTTCTGGCCTCACCTACATGGGAATAATCTACATATATAGGAAAAAAGTTTTGTATCTCCAGACAAGACTAAAAAAGCAGGGGAAAATATCAAGACTCCATAATTCTCTGTCATCTGATGCTTGCTGAAGCCTGGGAACACAATTAGACATTTGTCATACTTAGCTCTAAATGACAATATGAAATGTTTATTAGTTTCATTGAACTGCTTACTCATCTCGCTGACAACACTTCCAAATCATATATGCTTATATATCATATCATTCTACTCCCAGTGGGCTGAGCTCTCTGAATTTGAAGATACATGTGGGAGGTGAAAGCATTCCTAAATTCCTTTTCCCTCTCTTCATCAGGTCTAGAATGAAACACTGACCTAGTGATGGGTGGAATAATGAGTTTGCAAAGAATATCCCTGGTTTTGACTGCCTCCAACTTCCTCCAGCATGCTGCAAGATCTTCACGTGCACTCTGAAATCTCCTTCCTTACTTGTAGCATAATAAACAATGCCGTAGAACAGTAGTAATAGATTATATGGAAAGACTAGAGTTTTGCCCCTGAAATAAATAAAAAAAAAGAACCTGGGATGAAAAATAGAACCTTTGATGGAGTGTGAGAAAGAGAAATCTAGATTCTCTTTCTTTCATTTTTAGTTTTGTTTCCAGAGGAATGATGCCTAATGTGTTCCTCCTGTCTGCTTCCCTAAACAACTTTGCAATGTGTTGGCTGATTTTAAACTAATTTACATTAAGGAGAAAACATTCAGACATACAAAGTTTCTGTAAGTTTTGTAAAAACTGGATAGACACTGCATTGGAACGACAGATGGAGACAGGAGTCAAGGAACACGGTGAGGGCTAGGGTGCTTTCAGTGACATGGTGAATATTGCAGAGGAAGATGCTATAGCAGAAATGAGAAGACAAGCTGGAATTATTGGGAATGTGTAAGACTAAAAGGCAGAAAGTCCTAAAAAAATGGGCTTCACAAGGTCTACTTCTTACAAAAAATATTGGTAAATTCAAGATACTTGTGTGAACGTACATGCTCCTTAATCTCTTTCTTATTCACTGTCTGTATTCTGGTATTTGCAACTTATAGAGACCAAACAGCCTGTAGTCCTACTGACTAAATTCCAAAAGTGCTTAAATGACTTAGACAATATAATTCAGACAACTGAGGGTAGTGTGAACAATTTAACTTATTGTGACATAAAAAAATGTCCAAAAGATTTGCTACTGTCTGGCAGAAAAAAGTTCATTAAAATTCTGAATACCTAGAGTTTGGCTTTCAAATTTTTATGTTAGCCAGAAGTTTTAAAATCATATAGTCTTACCCTCTTCTCCATTTGCAGTCTAAGTGGGTTTGAATTAATAAAAAGCTAAACAAATTACCTGGTGTATCATCTGTTCTGATGCTTAATCAGAAGGTGAGTTCAGACTCATATTTCATCAATCAACTTTAAAAGGCAATAGAGAAAACTATTGTTTAAGGAGCTATTTGGCAGTTTCAGGTATAAAGGCACAGTGATCAGCCTTTGCAGGTGTTTTAGAAAGATCTGTCTTTATTGTTGAATACCACATAAAGCAAAGCTGAAGAAGGACATTAAACCTCATGTTTTGTCATCTCATCAACTCTGATATCTGGTAACAAGATTCCATATAAATGACTAATATGTAGCCTATTTTTAACGCTCAGAAAAGATGTTAACATGATCCCTTTTTTTTTGTGGCCTTTTTTTATAGGCATTTGATCTGCTACAGCATCTCCTTTATTACCACTTTGCATGCAAAAACCTACTTTTCTTTCATCTGTATCAATTTCATAATTCATCTTGCCTTCTATCATTGCTGTGATTCAAATTACCCATCTAGCTCTATCACAGACATGGCCATTAAAGGGGTTTTCACCTAAGGAAATAATTAATCTCTTCTGACTCCAAAATAACTAAAACCAAATAGAAAGTGCAGCAAACTCCCTATGGGAAACCATGCACATAACTTTCATCCTTTTTTGTTTTGTTTTTAGTACACAGATGAGGGTGCAAAAATAACGTAAAATTTCCTATTATTAAAAATTGTCTTGTTACACAGACTTATAAATTCCATAGAAATTTTTGGCAGTGTTTTGACTTTTGAAAGTCTCTATTTGCATCATGATATAAAAATTACAGTATTCTCTTATAACATGTTTTTTTAAATAGATCTGACAAAAAAATTTAGTTTGACTGTATTTACATTGCATTCACAGTGAAGATTTTTCTCCTAAGCAAGAATGGATAACCCAAATCATAAATTTCCAAAAGGATAATTAAAATCTGTTCAGAAAAACTTAAGTATAGTACTCTTTGAAAGGGATTATGTGGTCTTAATTTACAACGAACAGTCAAATGAGCATTTAGAAATTAGATGTTCATGCAATAAGCCTTAACAGTGCCTTCAAGAGTGCCCAGAGAAAGCTCTAGCAGGGTGAAAGTGATTCTGCTCTGACTGTGCAAATCAATATGGATGTGAAACAAAGCCATGACTTTGACATTGTCTAATATTTGGGAAGGACATACAGACTAAGGCTAGACTGGTTTCTCTGCTTACAAGAAACAGACAGAAGGTTATTTGAACCCTTTTTCCTTCAGCTTGTTGCAAATCAGATTAGTCATAAATATTTACTGTCAAAGGCATTTGCTGTCTCAGTTAATAAGCCTCAATCATCTCTGCCATTCTCATTTAATGATTCACAAAATACTGTAATTTCCTATGAGTGCATTATGCTACCTTTTGATGCTAAGATGTTGATTTCAGAAAAAAATTTGAGAAAAGGAGGCATCAATTTAAGTGTCATTAGGGAAATGGTGGCATCTTGGATATGCAGGAAGAAAGTTGCATTTCTATCCTAACAACCAGATTAGCCTTGTACCGTTGTTAGGTGAAAAAAGGAACTGCAAATTTCCCCAGTGAGGGATAAGCGCTAGAGACAGCATCTTACCTAACATTTTCATTTTTCTCAGTTCTTCTTATCTCTGAGGAAATTGCATTTCTGCATTACCATAGCTGTGTTGTAGTTCCCATAAAAATATAAAGGGGGATGTTTAAAATATAAAAGCAAGTTTCTTATATTACCACTCAAACCCTCCAGAACAAGCAGAGTAGGTATCCTCTGAGATTTATTACATTTCATCTCAGGAAAAGAAATCTAATCTGTGTTGATTAATGGTAAAAACTATATATTTTGTTCATTTTTTCAACAGTACTGCAGATTATAATAGGCAGAAGACAATTTCTTACAGCTCAGTATCAGCTCTTATGTCTGATTCACTCAATCTATTAAGACCTTAATTGATCAGAACTAAGGAAACTCATGATCAACCTGATCTAATTGAAGATGCTCCTGGTCACTGTAGGGGGCTTTGGACTAGATAGACTTTGAAGGTCTCTTCTAACCCAAACAATTCTATGATTCTATGATTATGAGTCAGTACAAAAATAATGAAAGTAGTCAAAGTTTACGATACTTTAACATGTGTTTCACCATTTTGTCTTACGATCTTGGTGCCTAACTCAGTCTTTTCCCAGCACTTTCAGAGTCCATAATTTCAAACATCACTCTGTTCAGATCTGGACAAGGCACTACTGTTAATATGAGAGTTGAGACTCTCGTGTATTCACAGGACACTAGAGACCAAGCTCTCAGACAAAATTACATACAATTACACCAGAGTTAAACCACAACTTGCAACTGTTGCAATAAAATTTTTTGCTGAATGACTATCTCAGCTTTCTCCTATATGAGATCTGCTCTTTAGATTTATTTTCTTCCGCAGAAGGACATCCAAATCCTCTGCCACTTGGAAGCCAGTTTCCTCAGTAAATGCAAAATGACCATTTTGCCCTTTGTGAAACATAGCCTTGTATAACAGCACTTTATGTGAGATTGCAAGAGCCCTGATAGTTTGCAAATCAGTGATCATTTGGTTGCCATTGATTTATAATGATTTTTACATGTTGCTGTATTTAATTGTATTTTTGATTTATGATGACTGACTTTTCTTTTAAAAACTGGATATCCAAGATCTGTGTACATAGGGAAAACTTGGTTGCATCTAATAGGATCCTCTAGGTACGAAAGCTGTGCTGCGTTGAAGGAAAGCATTTCTTTCATGTGCTGTGTTGTCCTTTGGCTTCCTGACAGCAAGTAACACCTAAGTTCATTTTCCAGCTGCCACTTCCATGGCGACATGAAAAGGATTGTGGATATCTTGTAAGACTAATCGGTAAATTCTTTACTCTGTCAAGTGTTTCAGCTTTTCTTTCTTGAGAACCCAAATTTTTGCTCAGCAGACTGGTGCTAGTGCTCAAAATTCCTTATCTCTGTCGTTGCATGTTTCACATAGACGTTACTGCAAACACTGTTGGAAATGGCTCCAGGAGCTGGTTGCAGGCTGTTTATCAGAGATCAGGAGACACAAGTGGCCTCTGGAAGCCTGTTTGCTGTCAACAACCCTCCAACCTCTCACTTGCTAATGAGGAGAATTTTCATGGGAGTTTCTCAGTGAATTTAAAAAACATGCCAGCAAAGCACGCATTTAACTAATAAACTGTATAGGTGAGAGAGGGATGAGAAACCATCACCTACCCCTTACGGCACAAATTTCTTGACAATATTGCTGTAACATAATTTCAGAAATCTTCCAAGGAGTGGTTCTTGACATATTATTTAACTCTAACAATTTTCTTCTTTTTCTTTCTCTCCATTACTTTCAACTATGTTCAACTGCATTACATTCAGCTGGAAAATTGGTGCAGAAATGCTCTCTCTGCCTGATATAGCATTACACCAGATGTTACAGACACATCAATCAGGTAATAGGGTTTGGAAAACGAGATACATAGGAAAAGTATAGAAGAAAAGCTGGCATCCTCTAGAAAAACGGTTAGGTAACATAAACTCAGAAGCCAAGTTTTTTGTGGCATTTTTCATCAGCCATTCTTTGTGGCTTATTGCACTTACTGAGTAATTCCATCAATCATATGCTGTACCTTTTGAATCCAAAATTTAGGTGGAGAAAGAACCCGTTTTATGCTCAGTTTATTACTCAGGCTGAACCGTACCCTCTCTCAAACTTCTGTCTTCTGAGTTTCAGTCTGAAAAATATACATCCAAATGGAAAAAGTGATTAACAAAAATCTAAGTAAAATAAACTACTTCTGTCAACAGAGGAAACCTGCAGAGAGGGTTCCTGAAGACACATTATTCAATGTTTAATTTAAAGGTCATCTTCTGGACTTAATAAATGTTCTCAGTCATAATCTGCAACAGAATTGACCTAAACATCTTGAAAATATCTAATAAGCTGAGGTTAGGGAGGGGAAAACAGTAATAAATGAAAACTTAGAATGTTTTTCTGCACATCCCAGATACCTAAACTACATTTTATTTATTTGAATCAGTCCAGTGGAGAAACACATGGAGAAATTTCAGACATGAATCAACACTAAAATGAGGCAAAATCAGTAATCATTAAAGACAGCTAAGTTTATCAACTTGAAAATCCACTCACAGAGGCCTTGTAACACAGGAGATGAGGGGGATAAGCTGTCAACTCTGATGGCGTTTGGGTCATTGTGATTATGTGGAGTTGAGAGTTCAGCATCAAAACACATCTTTTGAATGCTGCAGTGTCATAAATGTCAAATTAATGAAACCTTTTAAGTCAGTGAGTGATGTAGAGAGAAATCCTTCATTGCAGAAATGAACACTAACCAGTGAACACCATCAATGAATCACCTGGTGTTTTCTTCAAAATATCCCCTGCCATTCAATATTTTTTCTTTCCTTCTTTTTTTTTTTTTTCTTCTCTGTAGCCATTTTCTTTTTCTTTTACAGTCATAAGAAGAATTTCTATTTCCTTCAGTATAAATGAGCAAGGGTTCTTGGTAGCATCTGAACCAGAAAGTTACTATCTCTATCTGGGTATGAATAGAATACAGACTTAAAACAAAAAAGAGAACAAAATACAACAACCTCCTGAATGCAAAGAATTTCTTTTGATCTGAACAATCTCTCATATCTAATAAATTATGACTTCTTTTCATCTCAGTCATAAATATTTTTATGGAATAATCACGGATTTTTGTGAAAACCATATTTTAAGTGATCAGAAGGTGCAAAATTACTTCTGTACACCTGGAAACTTTTGAAGAAATATCTACTACATTGTTACACTTCTGCTTGTTTATTAGATGTCCTCTGTTATTCATATAATCAGAAAGTAACATACAAAGCAGAACAAAAAGCTAATAATTCAATTTAGGTAACTGTTTTTTGGGTTTTTTTGAAGTGTTTGTTTAGAATAAAGTTTTTCATGGTAAAGATATGCAGTGTTGTTCCTGAAATGGCATTCTCATTCATGGTTTATGGTTTTACTCTTAGGAAGTTCAGAGAAAGTGTAAAACCTGGGGTATAAAAATTATATGTCAGAGAAAACATACAAATAAGTGGACTAAAGGACAAGCATTACAGTTTGGAGGGCATGGCTAAATATTTATTCTTAAATTATTAAACTACTTATCAAGCCAAAAAATTATCCCTTACTACTTCCTAATTTTTTTAAGGTGGCTATAAAACTATTAGAAGTAATGAAGCATAAGTAACATGATTGATTTTGCCAATCACTGTGAACATATCAGGCCTTGTGTTATGCAACATGCATTGCAGGTCATCTGTAAGCTTAATTGATTATATACAACCCATTCATTCACGAGGAAAAATGATGAATTACTGTCTGCGGAAGCCTAACACTAACCTCACTAATTCTGTGGAAGTGCAGGATATATTTTAAGCTTTTTTTTTTCCCCTTAAAACATGTCAAAGGCTGTAGTCTGTAATCCTGCATGACACTTTAATCCATGTAAGCAGATATTTGCATCCCATGGAGCCCCACTGATTCTAGTGGCTAATGCCTGCTCATTACAGTATTACAGTATAGTGTTCCTACTGTTGATATGATGATAAAACTGTGTCTACAGAAGGGAGTAGGGAATTCATTTCACTCAATTCCAGCCAACTAAAATTTCGGCCAATAATCAAACCACAAAAAGTGAATGGAAGGCACTTTTTCTGGAGTTATTAAATATAGGCAACCAAACTGCTATAGATGTCATGCTACATAAAATGTATTGAATACAATCTTAAAACTAATTAGTTCAGGCTCCAACTAACCTTATTTTGGGAAGCTATTCCAGAACTTCTCTTCAGTCATGGCTAGAGACTGCCCACCAACACTGCAGCTCTTTATTCCTATGCTAACAGTGTCTAATCCATTAAAGCTTTCCACTTTCTCCTAACATTTGCCCATGATGTATTTATAGACAGCAATACTATCCCCCACATTTTATTAGGCAAAACAAAGAAAGATCTTAATCTTTTAATCTGTTCTCATGAAATGGGATATTTTTCCCTTGATTATCCCCAGGTTAATCTTAAACACCAGTGTCAAGAAACTTTCACAAGAAACTTTCACAAGTTCCAGAGGAGGTCTCACAAGAGGCTTACATATTTCCGCTTCTACCGTAAAGTACTGTAGGTGACAAGTCATTTGCTGCTTGTCTCAAAAAAAACAGGTACTTGAAAATAATTATGCTGTTGGTGTCCTGAAACAACCACCTTATAGTGCTGCATTGTCATCCTTGTACTTTATGTCTTTTGCTTCGCTGCCTTTAAATTTTTTCCTTGTCTCTTCTACTTGATACTGTTGTGTTTTTTTTATTTTGTGTGTGTTTTGTACTATGATTAGCACAAAATGGTTATGCCTGCTCATCCCTATGGTGATAGTTATGGTAATAATAACAGCAATCTGAACATATGCATTTTCATCCTCTCAAGATAAGCCATAATATTGTCAACTTCTTTCCTCTTCATCTAATGGCACTGTGGAGTTATCACAAGCAATAGCTGTGAGTCATTACAATTACATGCTCTTCTAACCTCTGTGGTACTTAACTCACACTCTAAAGGACATTTAATTTTCCATAGTCCCTACATAACTAATCCATTCCAGTCTCTGTTTGCAATCGGAACATACCGCAAAAAGTATCTGCATTCCGACAAGTACCTCCTTTTTTACTGAATTAAAAGTCAACGTGCTTTCAATGGTACGTGTCGTAGGGTCATTTCTTAATGTAAACTAACCCAGTCTCATTGCAAGGACTGGAAAAGATTTCTCTCTTTGCTTTTCTGAAATATACACATGCTGTGAGATCATTTGTTTCCCCATGTAAATAAAAGGGAGCTCTGTCTCCAGACCTACACGTGTAAGTATTAACTTTATCTTATCACCATAACCATTTTTAGGTTGATGGTGAAAGGCATTGCGTCCGGTGATCGCTCATGCAGTAGGACGCACATTATATTGCCAACTGACATTTAACAGCATCTAATATGCATTCAGTTGCTACTGGAAAATTTTTATGTAACGCTTTCTAGATTTTGTTTTAATGTATAGATTACAGAAGAGATATACGATGTACTGAACAGTAATCTCCATGGCAGTTACATTCACTTTGGAAAGAAAACAGTGACATTTGCTTACATTTCTTGAGCAGAAGAAATGATCACAGCTAAGATAACAGCTGAACCTACAATGCTGTCTTTTAACCTTGTCTTTAGCTTGAATTGTAGAGAACTAAATGAAATGGATGATAATAAAACTAAAAGTAATTCCACACAGCTTTAGTAACAATTGCAGGAAATCAAAGTTGCTATCTAAACTTATTTCAAGTTTAATGTGCTAGAAACTTTTCAATATCTGATTCACATAAACACCCAAATTCAAAATTAAAAAGAATCCCAGGAGAAAAAGCTTGAGAAGGTATTTATTTGTAATAAACCAAATACCCCTTTCTTAAACAAACAGACCAATGTAATTAATAGATTCACCTGAGATTCAGTGTGCTTGGATTTTGTGCTAAGACTATTCAAAGCAGTCCCAGGGATATTGATTATTGAAATTAAATCCCTTAGAATACCCTGAAAACTCAGCCTTGAATTCCTTCAGCCCACATGGGAGGCTGACTGGTTTCAATTACAAGAGGGCTTATGCACAAAGAGATGCAGGTGAAAGGAAGACTGCGGACACCAAATAATCATTAAGGGTACTAATGAGTTAAGAGCTTCTGGACCCTTCAACCATATGATGAAACTGGACACTTAGAAAGTGAACACGTATGTGATGTTTCATCCTCCTTTCAATTTCTTAGTTATATTGTGTTGCCTCTGTGAGGCTTTTGCTTAGGGAACATTTAGGAATTCAAAGTTTTATGTACTTCAGCATAATATCTACTATTTTTACTGTGTCTTTTTTGTCTTATTAGCTCTTACAATATATTACATAGAATGTGTTTCTGATAGCTTCTTTCTTGGATTTATTGATCCGGTTAGAAACATTTCATCATCAAAACCTACCAGGTCTAAGTAGATTCATTTTTTTTTTCTCTTAAGCTAACTAAAATCTGGTTTTACAATCAGTAAGAGGTAGTTTTAGACTGTATAATTTTACAACTAAATACGTTATAGCTGTGATAGAAAGCAGAAGTGTTTTAATGTTATTTAAACAAAGACCAAGATGACTTTCAAAATGAATAGACATAGTCTGCACATGAATAAGGAGCATAAGTGCATAAGGCTCCTGCTATAAAGTACAAAACAACACACATCATGGAAAGTTAGCACATAACTGTAGTACTGCACTTTTGCAGTAAAAATAAGGTTTTCAGCTATTATTTCCCTATGCTCTGCAAAGCCTAATGCTTCTCTGCTGTTAACAATGACACCTTTATTTAACTTCATTCTTACTTCATTATTTCATGAACCTGCAGCAGCTGTATGCCATAGAGAAGAACTGTAAGGTATTCCTTATTTTAGGAAATTAATCTCAGGTGCACTAGGCAGAAGTTTAATTTCAGAGCTGGGAAGGGAGCTTTTATTAGGAAAGAGCCAGGCTGAAGGTAGCTGTCTGGGTTATTGATGGTAAGCTGTGTATTGGTGACAAAGAGTTTACACAACTCAAATTGTAAGTTTATTTCCTACTTTCTCCACTTCAGCTTGTTTTACCTATTCTGATGATCTTTACGTTAATTCCATTAGTAGAAGAAAATGAATGACTAGCCTCCTCCCTCTTTAATAGACTTTTGTAAGGGAACAGTAGAATAAACTTTCTGAGTGATCTTTGAGGAAAACAGTTGAACAACATACAGGAAATAGTAACAAACAAAAATATGTTCTTGAGTGAAACATTTCCTCTGCTGCCTCAGTGTCATTTTACTCCCTATTGTTTTAGCTTGATGTTGCTAACTTCCTATTATCTATTGTCATGACACTTATATTAACATCTCTATTCTAAAGTTGATAATAAGGAAATGTATAAATCTAGAAAAGTGTATTTACTGTTGTACCTACAGTCTGAGAGTATAAGCTCCAAGATGTGTATTTCTGATGTTTGATTTACCCCTTTTAATTTTTCCCCACAAGATGTTAGTTACATGTAGGTTTTAATATCATAATGGTCAATTGAACTCTGTATTTGTTTCTTTGCTTACGGAAGGAAGTTTGACAGAAATTCCAGGTGGGGGAAAAAAGAGTCTGTGTGAAATATAACATTCCATGAAGAGCTAAATAAGCCAACTTCTTTTTGGTTTTGAAGGTTAATGGTTTCTTGGTTTGTTTGGTTTTTTGGATTTTTTTTTGTGTGTCATTTACTTTTTCCAAAATTAGGGAAATTTTTGCTCCTCTAGGAACTTTTTTCCATAAATATTTGTGTTAGAGATTTGAGGGAATGGAGATGCAAAAGCCATATTTTGGAACTTAAAATGATGAATGTGGTGATGCTCATGTAAACCTGCTCCAAATTCAAACCTTGTTGATGATTGTTTTTGCTCCTCAAAAGGGAATGTGGCCAGCAAAAATAAACAAGAATTCCCTGTTCCATTAACTGTGGAATTTCTGAAGCAATCAAGAGTACTAATATAATGCTGTCACTATTATAAAGAGGTCAACAAACAATGATGAGAAATGGTGATACAGAAAGCTCAGATGCAGAGTAGTTATCTAGGACCAGCCTTTTCTCAGAACTACCATTTCAGGAGCAAATTGGTGTGACTGTCTTGCCTCCAGGGACCTGTTAGCCAGTGAAGGAGGCTTATATTATTTACCCCGTTACTAAGATAAGAGTCCAGTTCAAAAAACTAGTGCTGCTCTAATTGATGGCCGGTCCTTGACCAGATCGAAGGGCTGGCTTCTTGGAAGAAATTCTTGGCCAGTTGAATAGCAGTGAGAAGTATGTTCATGTCCACAGCTGACTCTGATCAGCAGCAGCATTACCCACGTCAAGCTTCACTCCCTTGGGGACAGAGGGCTGTCCTGCCATGTCACCTTACTACAAATACTTCTGCCTTTTTCTCCTTAAAAATAATTTACCAAATCCCAAATCTTCCCATCACATGAGGTCTGTCCCACACTGAAGTGTGCAGTAACTCTCAGTACAGAGTGATGTGTCTTACTGCAGTATGAGGGCCCAGAACCAGCTGAACCAACACAGATGCTGGACAAACAGTAGCAATTTAATCTCTGCTGTCTTTAAAAGAAAATGACAAGCACAAAATCTTTTCAAACATAGTAAGGTCTTTGGCACGAAAGAAAATATAGGGTTTCTTCTGATCATCCCAATTCCTTCTTTTGCTGTCCAAGTAAATACCCTGACAGTAATGGCAGCAATACATGCTTCTAATTTATCTATTTTCTTGCTCCTATTCTTTGCCTCTGCTGCTTCTTCCAGACCTTTCTAGATCCTTTCTCTCCGCTACAGACCGATTGGGGTCTTACCACTGAGATCCTTCCAGGAACAGAGAAAAGCCTGACTTAGCCTCTGAGAAGCAGTAGTAGAAAGTGAGAAGTACTTTTGTGTCATCTGCAGAATTTCTAGAGAATAAATTTCCAGACTAAATACTAGTCAGACTAAAAAGCTAATATCCCTCTTATATTGCTAACTACTTTCTTCTCTCTCTCAAGGTAAAGGTAGGTAATATTAAATGTAGCTCAGTTAGGCACCATTACTTTTCTGACACACCTACTCTTAATCTAACACCAAATGCAAAAATTCCTGGAATAGTTTTACATTGGCAGTAGCACAAACCTTTGGTCTCCATCTTCAAATTGACTGGTTTATTTCATAACCTTTTATGTTCTCATTGTCTTTGGGAGTCTATACTTGCTTAGCCTTCGGTTAAATAAATTCATCTATCAGAACCTCCTGAGCTATTGCTTCATTCTGAATAAAGAAATATTAACCATCTTTTTGACCTGTAGATGGCCTACAGTTTATCTGAATTTACTTCTTGTCCTTGGTATCTCATAAATGATGTTATATGGATGAAGTTAAAATAAAACCTTCAAAGTAAAAGAGTAAATGGCTATTCAACACTTATTTTTCTGAACATGAGGTACTATGAACAAAAATAGGTTTACACACTGCAACTACTCGACTGCACATCAGCTGCTTCTCAGTTTAGTCTTGTTTTCAATACTAAATCTGATTTCCTTCCTCTCCCCCACCCACCCGTTCACATTCCTTTCTACTTCAGTTCTGGAATGTGTGGTCTGTGGCCAGCTGACAACTTTTTTTTTTTTTTTTTTTTAATAAATTTTAGGGTATTTAAACAAGGCATTTTAAAGATCTATGAGTTGTGAGCAGGAAGAACTGCTGGATTGAGCAGACAGTAGCTTGAATATTTGAATGATTTCTCCTCCCTCTCCCACATTTCCTACCTATGTCTTAGTTAAGAAACTGACTGTTGTTGACATTTCAAAGTGCTTTAACAGCTTCAGCTTATCTGTGGTGTTACCACTGGATGCCAGGAGATACATGCATATCCTAGGAGATACACAGCTCCAATAACCTCTTGCTTAATGTTAGCCCATAGTAATTTTTCAGATATTTTAAACCTGCACCTTTAAGTTTTATTCTTCCACTGCCTGACTAATGCAAACTGAACTAATTTATAAGTAGGCTTTATTTCTTGGAAAGTTGTAGGTTTTGTCACTGAGGATTAAAATGGACCAATTGTACTATACCATAGAAGGAAAGCTCCAGGCAGACTTCCTTTCTAAATGAGCTAGGATTTCCGTCAGAATATAATGCAAACACTGGATTAAGATTAAGTAATATAATGTCATTTTTGTAGTATCAGACAAGTTGTAGTTTTACAACAGGCCTTGCAACCAATTACTCAATGATAGAATCAAGGCTGAGAAGGTGAAGGTAAAATAAACATACACTAGCTTCAATCATACAACTCGTGTAGAAAGACCCATAACAAATATCAGTCTGGCCTACTTCAACTCTGCCGGAAGCTTTTAGCTTAGTATCAGAAAAATCTTAAGCTTCTCAAAATTGTTGCCAGAAGTCTTGATCTTGCTTCTGCTGAGATCAGTGAGAACTTTGACATGCAAACCGGAAGAAGGATTAGCATTAAAATCACGAAGGATGTCAGAGAAATAATAATTTTCATATCTTTTTGCTAGTAAATGGCAAAGCACTTAATAAAAACAATGATCTGTAGGGGATCTGAAACACAGATATGGTTGTCTATGTGGTGAGATTTCCTAGTAAACCAGTGGTAGATTGCTGTGGTACTTCAATTCGCTCAACTGTAAAACATCTGAATGTGTCCCTCAAAGCAATTTCTGCAAAACAATTCTATCCTTCATGCTACATTATAGGGTTTAGTGTGGAAGTTCACACATCTAAATTGGCCAATTATTACTTAGTGAAGTATTTTCATAATAATTTCCTAGAGCAGAATATCACTACTTGAAGCTAGCAGAGTGTTATATTTTCTGGGTTTATGATATTTTGTGTTAGTGTTAATAGTCCAGATTGGAAAATGGTCAGTGGTCTGATACAATTACATATACATCCTATGGGTGGTATGGAAAGTAGGAAACAACTTAGAGAAGATAGCTTAGTCTGACTATTTTGGATTTCCTAATTACTCTGCAATTTCATGCACTGCAGCTGATCAGCAGTCCCAATATTTTTTTTGAAGAATATTTATTTTCTTACACTAAGAGTTAACTGCTTTTAGGTGATGTTACAAAGCTTTCCCTTTTTAATAAAATGCACAAATTCAAGGAAGCTTAATACTAGTAGATACAATAGAGAAAGGTAATGTGAGATGAAATTGCAATGGCTAGATTTTGATCTTGCTGCTGTTTTGGAAGAATCTTGATTTGATTCTCTTTAAAAGGTTATTTTTCTTTAAAAAAATCCTCTAAAATTACTTTTTATTTAGAATAATCTGTTCTTAAGATGATGATCTCTGTGTGACTAGTAGACTTGTGAAGTTGCTTACCAGTTGAGTAAAAGAGAGGTAAATTGTCTAATACTGTTTGCATTAGCAAATGAAGTGGATGGGGACAACAGGAATTTGCTTTATCTGACCTGGCACAGTACTGATGAAGTCTCTTGATGTTATGGGACACCGCGTGTTTCACAGCCACAGCACATTTATGATTTATATGTTTAAGTATTCAGTAATCCTGTTTTATTATAAACACCCCATGCATTATAAATATAATCATTTTTTTTTCCAGACCAATTTAGATTCTCAGAAACCATTCATTTTGGTGAGAAGGAGCAAATAAGTGAAAAGATAGGCAATGGACAAGCTTTTCTTGCTGATTTACCTCCAGTCGCTTACTCCGTATTGTAAGTGGAATGACATGGAACATTTATTTTAATTCCCATTGAGGGCCCTGTAAGCACTCACTTCCATTTGCTTCTCTGTCTTTCATGGTGTAGACTTTTTTGCTCTGTTCTCTAAAAGAAATTCCTGCAAACCAGCAGAACACTAGGCTGCCTTGGGACATTAGACAGATAGGAATTTAACAAAGCGGATGACTGAATCATAAATGTGCTAGGGCTGTCTGGGCTCCTCTAAGGGAGTTGCTGGGTAATTCTGTGAATAAATTCTTACAAGCAGGAGCATCAGATGTCTCCAACTTCTATAACCAGCCTGCAGAATTTTGAGACCGGACAGCAAAGCCTTTGCTATACTGATGACTATTGTGAGTGGTTGTTTGGTATACATCTGCTGCTTCAAAAGCCATTCTTTTTAAATAACATAAAACCAGATTTTATTTAAATCATGAGAGATTTGCCCTGAGGAGAAGGACTTGGGGGTGTTGGTTGATGAGAAAATGAACACGAGCTGGCAGTGTGCGCGCTCTCAGCCCAGAAAGCCAACCGTATCGTGGGCTGCATCAAAAGGAGAGTGACCAGCAGATTGAAGGAGGTGATCCTGCCCCTCTACTCTGCTCTCGTGAGACCTCACTTGGAGTATTGTGTGCAGTGCTGGTGTCCTCAACATAAAAAGGACATGGAACTGTTGGAACAAGTCCAGAGGAGGGCCATGAGGATGATCAGGGAACTGGAGCACTTCATATGGAGCTCCATATGAAGATAGGCTGAGAAAGTTGGGGCTGTTCAGCCTGGAGAAGGGAAGGCTGCGTGGAGACCTCGTAGCAGCCTTCCAGTATCTGAAGGGAGCCTACAAGGGTGCTGGTGAGGGACTTTTCATCAGGGACTGTAGTGATAGGACAAGGGGGAATTGGTTAAAACTTAAACAGGGAAAGTTCAGGTTAGATATAAGATAGATCTTTACTGTGAGGGTGGTGGTGGAACAGGTTGCCCAAAGAAGTAGTAAATGCTCTGTCCCCGGCAGTGTTCAAGGCCAGGCTGGACAGAGCCTTGGGTGACAGGGTCTAGTGTGAGGAGTCCCTGCCCATGGCAGGAAGATTGGAACTAGATGATCTTAAGGTCCTTTCCAACACAAACTATTCTATGATTTCATGATTCTATACCAGTAATCTGTATGCAGGAAGATCCATAATTCTGATGAACTCTGGGAAATTATAAAGCAAGTGGCTATTAGATTATGGCATCCTAAAGATCACAGGGAATTTAGGGCTAGACAGTGAGGAAAATTGAAGGAGCGAAGAAGGAAGTGAAAGTCTGTACAAATAAGATGACAGAATTTGGTGCCTAAAGGCATCCGATTCCTCAGTATCTCAGGAAAGCAATAAGGTTGCAAGGAAATCCTAAAACCTTGATTATTGCTTTTGCCACTGAGCTCATGTCCCAGGAGGACTTTCTGCTTGAATCAGACTCTAATGTGAGATATTTTAATTGTGATTGCTGAGCCAGCAGGAAATGGGGAGTCCAATGTGCTGGTAATATTTAAGTTAAGTTATTGAAGAGAGACAACATGCAGAGCAATATGGAACACCAAAGAGGAAAAGAAGTGATAAAATAATTAGTTACCTCGGGTCAAAGAGGAAGGAAGTTGCTGGTAGAAGTAAGGGTAAGCATGCCTTGGAGGAAAGGAGGGTGACTTCCTGCTGTTGGGTTGTTGGGTTTCTTTAAATGTATTTCCCCAGCTCTCTCAGGCTCATGTCAGATGCTACAGTACTTTAATCT
>JANHGB010054677.1:29716-46220 GCA_026283785.1 Coracopsis vasa
TTACGGGTCTTCATCTGCAACAAGGCACGAATGAACTAACACATGTATTGCAGAAAGAGACAAATAAGCTGAGGACACCGTGATCATAGAATCATAGAATGGTTCAGGTTAGAAAGGACCTTAAGATCATCCAGTTCCAACCCCCTGCCATGGGCAGGGGTGCCTCGCACTAGACCATGTCATCCAAGGCTCTGTCCAACCTAGTCTACAGCTTTGCCCAAGTATACCATTCTCTGAACTAAAACTCACTGAAACCTTTATTTTACTTTCTGTAGGGTTTGAACCGGGTCTACAGACACAGCAGCAGGACAGTGTTAATAATGATGAACTGGCACAACTGACATAAGCTGTATAACTGGATTATCTAATTATGAGACTTGGTAATTCATCATCCTTTCCAATTTTACTAGAAAATACCTGGTAGAGAACAACCCTCCTTTGGCAGGGACGGGCAGACAGAGCTGTTTTCAAGAGAGCTTCTCTACCTTATTTGCTCTGATGTTTTGATAACAACATCTGTAGTTGCCTTAATAAACACCCTCCCCTTGTGCAAGGGGGAGGAAGGGATGGGGGAGCTGAAAACGGAACCTGGAGGATGCACATTCGTTACTATTTCACCAATGTTATAAATCAAAACATAAATAGCAAGTGTTACTGCAAGGGTGGGAGGGGAAAACCTGGGTAAATTCAGCTCTCAACACGCACACTGTCCTTTAAGGCAAATCGTGGTGACTCCCACATCAGCATTTGTCTCACTGGTTTCCGCGGATAAGTAGGGTACGACCTTGTCTAAATCCCATTCACAAACCAAGCCAGAACAAATCTCTGTAAGCCTCAACTGCTCTTTCTGCTCTCAATGTATCAGACCCAAAATGCCTCCACTTTCACTCAAACTGATTCTTCCCCTACCACAGCTATTCCCGATTTGTACTGCTGGTTTACATCAGAAGAGGAGGAGGCTCCTCAGCACATAGAAACTCCACAGCAAGATCAAATGATCACATCAAAAAACTCCTCAGAAGAAAAAGCTTGGATCCAACTGAAAACATAATCATCTGGAAGTTTAATTTTGAAACAAAATAGATGTTTCTGCTCCTAACGCACTCACAGAAGTCTGGAGGAAGGTTCATTGGGATTTATGGTGCTAGGTGGCTTCCTCATTAATGGGACAGCCATCCTGCTGCTGGCTGTGGTGTTCCTCCTGAGTATCCCTAAAGATTATTATCTGCTATTACAACATCACAGGGTCATTAGAAGTCCAAGCTGAATTAGAACATCCCTTGTGCCAAGGCAAAACTCCACAAAGCCTGCACATAAGGAAGAAGTCCTTTACTGTGAGGGTGCTGAGGCACTGGAATGAGCTGCCGAGGGAAGTTGTGAATGCTCCATCCCTGGCAGTGTTCAAGGCCAGGTTGGACCGAGCCTTGGGTGACATGGTTTAGTGTGAGGTGTCCCTGCCCATGGCAGGGGGGTTGGAACTAGATGCTCTTAAGGTCCTTTCCAACCCTAACTATTCTATGATTCTATGACATAAGGTAAAAGTTGATTTTTCATGTTGTGCAGGCTAAAAGTGAAAAGTCTTTATTTTTTCTATGGACCCTTTCCTCCAAGTTATCACAAAAAATATAAAAGGGAGATGTAATGCTTAATCACCACTCTTGATGGTTTTATTGTTGCTACTGTAACTACTTCAGGAATATTCTGGAAATAGTTTTAAAATGTATACCTCCTATTTTATTTCATTCACTTCTAAACTGAGAGATGGATTAATTTTAAACTCTACTTTTTAATCCATTCCTAAGTGGTATGGCAAAATACACCTATGACCTTTTGCAGAAGGGTATTATGAATTCTGAACATCCCTTGGTGGAGGTAAAGAGAATTCTTAGATATGCTGGATATTTTGGTTCATGCTGGGAAACAGGCAGAAAAAAAGAGGTGAAGACCTGGTGCTGCTGCATGCTTTGCATTTCAGTGCTGAAGCACTGGGTGTGACACTGGGGCTGTGCTGCCTTTGCCAGATCCTACCGTTCAACCTTATGCTCCTTGAAGACATTTCCCTGCTTTGGAATTTATCCCATGTCAGGCAAATATTGTATCAGCAAAATCACCCTTGTCTTGATCATTCAAGGGAAAAACAAATGTGGTTGCAGGGAAGGAATGAAACAAAGAGGACATGATTTCATCCACTTTTAGAAATGTCCAGGCAACTCTAATGTCCTGTGGGAAAATGTGTAGACTTTTTCAACACATACTCCCCTCTTCTTCCTCCCCAGAAAAGAATTCGTTCAATTAATGTGCTGCTTTATCATGAAATATTGATATGTTTGCAGTAAGGATTGTGGTGTGACTGAAACTGTTAGTTTCAGTTTTAGTTTGGGGGACAGTGCATTGATAAGATTTCTAGTTCTTCATTCTTCAGTAAGTATGCCCATTGTGCAAGAGGAGAAATAATACATTGAAGTTGTACCTTTTAAAAGTGGTAGACTTTTTTTTCAGTATAAAAATAAAGTCAAGAAAATTGGCTTTAAAACACATTCCTAATGCCTAAGCCATTCTCTGGAATATACAAGTATTCAGACCAAGAGGGGGAAATGGAGAGTAGATGAAGAGATTATTTTAAAAAGTATTATTTTCTTAAGGTCGACTCTTACTGTAACACAGCTTAGCTGTACAACCCTCTAAAACTTTCATCACCTATGACAATATTTGAACTTATTCATGATCAGTATTCACAGTCAACCTTTAGTTTACTTAAGTATTGAATAATTTTAAATGTCAAACAAATTTGTTCTTTATCTAGTATGCATGATAAGAAAATATTGTTTACTGACTCCATTCAAAGGCGGTTGGATCACTTGGCTTATTATAGAACATGCTTCACTGCACAATACAGAAATCCTGGCCAGGAGGATCAACCCTTTAGATGAACTTATGTCTAAGTATTGATGGTAGTAACATGCCTTCAAATAGCTGTTTGAAATACGAAAGGTTACACTTCCACAGAGGTCTCTAAAACTGAAAATACAAGGAAGCTGTCATCTGATTGTCATGTTTCTGTATAACGATGTTTTCAAACTTTCTCGGCAGCTTCCAGATTAGGCCTCAACTTAGCAAAGAATATTTTTTGCTAGCACCTGACTTCCTATACATAATTCTGATATTTTTTGTGTGAGCTGGGTTTTTTTGTTTATGTTGTCTGTGGTGGTGTTCTGGTTTGTGTGTTCAGGTTTGTGTTTTGGAGGGAGAGGGTGTTTGTGGTTTGCTGCTGGTTAGCAGTTTTTGTTGTTTTTTTGCCTTTTTGTTGTTTTTGGTTTGTTTTTTATTGTTTTTCAAGGGATGGGGTTTATGACATAATGAAATATTTTCTGAAAACCATCTGTTACCACTTGCGTGACCTATGCTGAAAAACAATCAAGTGGGTGATCCTTCTAATGAGCCTTAATATAGCTGTGCATCTTCAGCAAAACATAGCTAGGAGGTTTCTTTCCTGTAGTGGAAGAAAACATTGAATGCTACTACTGTTTTGTTTTACTTAAAGTGGAGTAAAGGATTAGATCAATTTGGCAGCCATGCTAAGGATTTTCTGTGTGTTGTGGTAACAACTTAAAAAATTCAGGCTGTAAAATATTATTAAAATTCAGATTAATCAGGATTAACACCCATTGGGGGGTGGGGAATGCATTATTAAGTCTCCTCGTCACCTTCACAGATTTCAGAGCTGTGTTTTATGTGGAAATAAATATCTCATGGATTCCTGTATGTTTCAATAAATGTACTATTATTGATCAAATATAGACATCCTCTTTACAAGAAAAGCATTTAAAACAAGCTTATATTTGTCAAAGCAGTACATCCTTGGGTTATTTTGGGTTTGTTTTTAATTTGCTTGTCCCCTGACCCTCTTGCTTATTTCCTCTGGCAATAGCTATTCCTAGCCTAGAAATATGCTCTGAGCACAGAGGAACTCTGCTGCTAACTATGATTTCAGAAGTGTAAATATACAATAATAAATAGCCTAAAGTCCAGAAAGACTAGATGTTAAGCTTTTTTTCTCATGGCCAGTAGTAATAGCAGTTTGATATAATATATACAAACTAGAGGAATATTTTTTTGGTAAATATTCTTTTTTGCTTTTCCTGTTTCCTAGTAACACAGTTGGAAGCAGGAAACTCTTTCCGAGTTTTGAGCTGCAGTAGTCCAAAGGATATCCTTGTCTCTCTCCACCTCTATAAATAAAGCAGAAGAACTTTTACCCTGCCTCTAAAAATCAGTGTGTGTAACTTCTAGGTTGTTTACAAGAAGAGTCAGAGCTATTTGATTTGTTTGCAGCTAATGATAATTCAGGAATTATGCACCCAATGTTACTTTGTGATATTTAGATCCATCGCCAACCACACACACACAAAGTCTGGCATCTAATTATTTACTTCAGTTATATAATTCTACCTGCAGGAAAATATCACAGGAAGATCAGATTTTGGTTAAAAGGGGAAACTTGTTTTATAGCTGAACGATTTTGAGGCCTCTTTCTTTTCTCTTTCACTTCATAAATTTTTTGGAAAACATCATATCTCAGTCTAACCCAATGTTCGTATTGATAGAATGAGCTGAAATTGCACACCTTGTTCAGTAAAGCACAGTGAAATGCCTTTACAATAGCCTAATTTTTGGTTATGATTTGAAGGGTTTTGTGAGAAATTTATTTCTAGGACATCTGCTTAATCACTCAAACCAGTTTGCTACAAGTCTTCACCAAAGTTAGTGGAAATGTGTGGTTTCAAGGGGGAGCACTATCAGCTTCTATGTAGCTGCCTGAATATCAGGTTCCCGGTTCAGACAAAAAAAATTGGAATGGTCAGACAGGAATCACAAGAATGAGAAGAGGATGTGAAACTTCATCATAAAACTCAGAAAGTTCAATTCACTTATCATCTGTAGGCTAAAGGTAATATTTTCCAACGTATAACAAGTAGAGTCCTGAAAACAGGTAACATTCCTATTGAGTAATTAGTAGTAGAACAAAGTTCCATCTCTCCAGTTAGAAGCTAAGCAAATTCTCCTAGAAACAAGGTGCAGGTTATGTAGAAATGGCAGTAATTAATTTTTATGCCTATTTTAGTAATGACCTTGTAGCTTTTCCATTACCAGAAATCCATCAGTCAAAGTTGGATATATTTTTTCTGAATTATTTATATTTTATTTCTATTAAAGACACAATTCAGGAAAATCCTGAATTTCTTTTAAGAGTTTCTCTTACACAGGAGATCAGGCTGTTGGAGCATCAGTGGAATCCCTCATTACTAATAAGTGTTCTGCTACTTTGGCAACATTTAGTATGTGAAAGCCTGGCTATGTGAGTTCAGTGGAAATGCTGTCACTAATTTCAATTATACCATAACTTTGAAATGTTTTATTTGCCTGGGGGATCTAAATATCCAGTAGGAATTCTGGATTATGATTTGGGATTATCAATTATTACTTTTTAAATGATGGCATAGTCAGGAGACGAAAGCTTCCTCTGCAAACAGGGGAGCAGGAGGCTGCATTCAGCCATGCTGCTGGCCACGGTTCACGAGCTGTACGTGATCCAGAACATCCATTCAGTATGTTTGAGACAGGAAGTGTGGACAGCAGCATCAGCAGATGGAGATGCCTGATTTTTACAGTTTCTCTGGAAATTCAAGGCTTGTCTGCTACCTCAACATAGGAGCAGTTTCCAAGCACAATGGTACTGAGGACACCACGGGCTGGAAATTTCTGCAGTCAAATTTTCCATCACTCTTCCTGTTGAGAAGTGACTGTACCTTTCCAGTCAGCATATCTAGGCTGGGTCCATCAGCACTGCATAACCGCTGTCCCTGGAGGGAACAGGCTCACGCTGGTACTCTGGTGTTAGATCATGTGCTGTATGGCCACCTGCAGAGATAAGATGGAGGAACAAATCTCTGAATCATGGATCACTAATTTAGGCCATGGACTTTGACTTTCCTACCTACATGGAAGGTTGATGTCACTTGCTTCTGTTGTCAAGATTGAGATAAAGACAATTAGAGGAGATCAGAAATTCCTCTTGCAGCCTCTTGTACAAAGGGTTCTCACAGAGAGAGCTTAAAAGAAGAAACGAAATAATATATTCAGAAGGAATTCGTGTTCACACACAGACCAGTAATCATCTAAACAAACAAAACCATGCAAAGAAACAACATGTAATGGTTCTTTCTATAACTGTCCCCTCCCTGTTTTCTACCTGCTCCTCAGACATGTCAGGAGGAGTGTAAAACTTCCACCCACCCCTTCTTTGAACACCCCTACTGCCCCAGACAGGCACATACACTCTGAATTTTTGCCAAGAGCTAGGAATATTTTTACCCTTTCTTTGTCTGAGAAGAAAAGCAGTATTCTTTCCAAATATGCATGTTAGTAGCCTCTTTCCATGAGGACTGTACTGCTCCACAATCTGCCAGGCTGTCCCTAAATATCCCAGTCAAATGTCTGTTTTTACTTCACTTGGTACTTTCATCAGGGAGATTTTACCTCACCATGCAGTTGCAAGGCAGAAGAAGGAAGAGCTGTGAACCCCTCACAGGGGTGGAGAATGAAGGTCACCTAGATCCTTGGTTCCCCTTTTTTAATTTTTCCTTTTTTTCCTTTTCCCCCCCACTCCCCAAAAAGATGAGGGAGTTCTTTGGGGTCCTTTGTTTTCAGCCCCAGAGCATGTTATGTGATACTGATCCTACACTGCTTTGCAAAAACTGAAGCTGCTGAAGGGCTGACTGACTCTGGGGGCCCCTGTGCCAGGCAGTGTATAAAGACCTATTAAGGAATGGCTTTGCCTAAGGATATTTAGTTTAAAAAAGTCAAATGGAAGAATAATGGAAAAAAGAAAACTGAGACACACAACATGATCCACCCCTGTTCACACTGGAAAACAGATTCAGCCTAGTGGCTTCTCTAAAACATAGTCATTACTATTGATTGAGAAATAAATTAGAAGCTTGATTCAGAAAAGCAGTTACATCAGCTATCAAAAATGGTCTGGTACTTACTGCTTCTGGTAGGTACACCAAGAATTGTAGATAATATTGCAGGAGATTTAGGAGCACCTTTAATATATTTCTATCCTTTTCAACAGTACACTAAGATGGTTAGGCTCTGCAATGCTATTAGAGTGACAAACTTCATATAGTAAAATCTATGGTGCCAAGGAGGTATTCCAGTTCCCTGAACATGGCTTTGTAGCCTGAAATCCGGTTTATGGAAAAGTCTAATCTGAGTGATATACCACAAAAGCCAGCTGATCAAAAAGACTGAAAAAAAGCTGTGTATTAACTTTTCCCTAGTATTTTGTACCCATTTTGCCTAGATCTGGAATCAGATTCCTAAAAACCATGACTAACCAAGAAACCCCCAAACAGTGCCTGTTTCCAAAGACAAAACCACAAATTATAAATAGGTGGTACAGCACAGTTGTGACATTCTCATCATTTATTTTAGTTGTTAAAGCAACTCATTTTTGATGCAGAAGGCTTTTTCTTTGCCTGAGGAAAGAAAAACTCACCTTGCACTGAACAGTTTGGCTATTTGTTTATATGGGAAATGAAGAAGGACTCATGTTGAGAGTTTGCTGGGTTTTGAACTAGGTTTGGCTGGGCTAAAGGCAGGAGAGCAATTCAGTACTCATTTCTGCCCCCTCAGCTGAAGACAGAGCCTGGGAATGGTGAGACCTATATTAAAGGGGGCCGGGAGATGGTAGTTTGCTTTGTTTCCAGACTGTTGAATATAAAACTATTCTGATAATATGTATACAACTTCCTTCTAGTCCTCTTCCTTCTTGTGGCAGAAGTAGCTGTATCCCAAGCAAAAACAATGTTTCATCCTGTCAGACTTGGGTGGAAAGGGGAGGGGAGGATAAAACATGAAAACAATTAAAAATGTTTATTTTTAATAGTGTCTGGCAGTAGTCAGAGATTTTAAAACTATAAATAAACAAAGGTCATAGTCAACGATGAGAAACATATGCCATACACATGGTTTTGGAAATGTAGATAAAGAAAACAGATAATGAATAGTATTATGTAGATGGCTCTTTACAGGAGACTCATCAAAACTACCATTACAATGTTCAATAGTATCAGAAAGCAGCTGTGCCCCTTGGCCCAGTGAGGAATGTAAAGTTGAGGTGCCTGTGTTCTGTTCCTTGTGTTATCACTGTCCTGCTGGATTTCATCTTCTCTTCCCCTTTTTTTTTGGTATGGGGACAGGATTTGCCATGCCAGGGAAAGGCGTGTGTACAGCATGGTGAGCCCAGATCTTTGCATCAGCCTGTAGCTGCTTCTGTAACAAGTGCAGGATTTAAAAATCTACTCATATGTGGAAAGTGGGAAGCTATGTTCAGTGACTAACAAATGCCAAAGCTCTGGCAAAGAGGACAAACCCAAAATTTCTGGTGTTTGAAAGAAGATGAGAGCAATTTAAGGATTAATCCAGACTATGAAGCTGATACAAACCGCGGTGCATGGTCCACAGTCCCACTCTGTCGCTGGGGATGGGTGCAGGAATACGTCTCCAATTATCTTGAGCTATTTATGTGCACTTGCTTTTGGCAATCTTGCTTTGGAATGCTGTTTGTAAAAGGTTTCATACTTTTCTATTAAGCTTCTTAAAGGGCTATTATGCATTCACAAAAATCCATATCCATTTGGTAAGGAATGTTTCCTGACTCAACTAACACCGTATGCATACCAATTGCTGCCATTCTGGAGTGTGATTCAGTATTCCAAATGTGCTTGCATATTAAGAGAGGAGGCTAGGAAACAGTGGGAAAATGGTACATTTTACAAGTAAAGGACAGTAGCTTTTTAGTAATTCTCAGGAGCTGGAAGTCCATTTAAAAAGCAGGCCTTGCCAGTTTGTTTTGTGGTAGGTTTAGTGTCTGATACTAGTTAATACCTGCATGACACACAGCTTTATGAATGAGAAACAATTTCAGCGATCTTTGCCAGTTATTTTATTTTCCTGAATGTTAGTATAGTATATTTATGGATTTTTAATCACAGATGTTTTAAACTGGTTCTAATATTCTTTATCCCACCCTTTCAGAGTGTTTTAGGAGTATTTTTTTATGAAATTGTTTTTACAGTAGGCTTTTTGGATATTAGCATTTCTGAGGTTTAAGGCAACAGCTACACTCTCAGCTTCTAGTCTCGATACTATAGGGTTCAGATGTAGGTGGGACCCTTTAAAAGTGATAATGTTTGCATGAATCATCTGTGCTATGCTTAACAGCAATTAAGATTTGCAAATACATATGCTTTTTATTTTCCATGCCTATAATACCACTACTTTTAAGTGTTTGGGTTTTGGTTTTGGGTTTTTTTTTTTTTTTTTTGGTTGACATTTGCTGCCATTGCTGTATCTAGTACTGTAATTATATAGTATTTTGATTTCTTATAACACCAAAGGCTTTCCTTTCTAAAAGTACCAAGGCAAAAGATATAAAATGGTGCAACACTTCTTAAAAAGCAGGATGGAGACTAAAATATTTTGGAGGGGACGAATTATTCTTGATGTTTTTGCACAAGGAGACCAAAGCAACACTCCAGTTCTCCAAGACTATATAGAAAGTATAAAATGAACTCAAGAATTACTGACAAATCTGAAAGACATTGGAAACAGAGGGAAGAAGGCATCTACTTGATAGATGAGGCCAGTTTATAAACCATCTTTAGCTGAGGAAGACTTGAACTCTCCAAAGGAACTTGAAAGAACTAATATGTAATTGTGATTGACACAATTTCAAGTGGTGTGAAGTGGGAAATGAAAAGAAAATTGGAATATGCAGACACAATATAATAGATGATTTTTGAGCTTGTAAGGCAACAGGGACAGAAATTTGTTTTGACAGAAGGAATTTCAAAAGTGTATTAGAATTTAGAGTGAGCTATTACTGATATTAGCAGAACTGCTGCACAGCCGTTAGTGGTAATTGGATTTGTTGGCTTTATATGTTAGTACTTCTATCAATGGACATTCTGACTTGGCCACAAAATGCAAATCTACTTAAAACCCACAAAATTAGTTCAAGCTATAATAAGTTTATTTTTTTAAATCTCTGTTCAAGTATAAATGCAAGTTCTCATTTAGTCTTCGCAATTTATTTTTCCTATTTTTTCAATTGGCCATTTAAAAATGAGTAAGTTATTGGAACCACTAGCTATGCATGAAATCTTCTCTATTATACTACTGTTGGCATTCAGATAGAATTCCACGTAACTGAGTGACAAGGACAAAATGTAACAGACAATGCAACATTTGTCCATCTTAAGTGTCTCTTGTGTAATGAGATTCTTACTTTAATCCTTGTCTTTCATATTATAAATCGTTATCTTACTTTTTCTGCTACAAGTGAATAGAACAGCAAGCAGTGAAATATGGGTTAGATTAATGTTATTTTAATTCACTGGATGCATGATAGCAAGTAACCCAAAAATTTGTTGAATATCCTTGCCATTAAGTTAAAAAGGAAAATAATAGAGTAATAACCACTTTCTTTTTTTGCACCATTCATGTATTTTCACAAGATGCTACAGTCATACAAAAAAACATGTATAAGCTGGATCGAATTCATTGGAGTGTCAGCAAGATTGCTGTGGGGCTAGAGCACCTGACACGCAAAGGAGGGAGCAGAATTTTGTTCTGCCTGGAGAAGATGGGGCAAAAGGAAAATCTTCATCCTGTCTTCAATTATCTAATGGGTAGTTGAAGAGTACATGGCAGCTAGACTTTTTTTCCAGGGGTACACAGCAAAAGAAAAGGAAGAGATTCAATTTGCAGCAAGGGAACTTATTTTAAGAGCTAAGGAAAGAAAATTTTTCATAGCAAGGATAGCCAAACACTGGAGCGGGGCTCAGAGACTGTGAAATCCTCATCTGTGTAGTGGCTCAAAATGTCACTGGTCAAGCCCTGAGCAATCAAATGTAATTTTGAAGCTGGCACTATTTTATCTGGGAGTTTAGATCAGGTGATATCTGGAGCTCCATTCTGGCATTCTCTGACCGTGCTTCAAACCCAAACTCCACTAACAACTACTATAAAGTGTATTTAAAGTCTGTTAACGAAGTTGCACAAATAGGTGTTGCTTTTGATATTTATGTCTATGACCCTTGTCATCTTCCTGACCTTAAAATATCCACTCACCATTTTATATTCCTTCTGAGATGAAGTAAGTATCTAACCTGCCACTTCTAGAAGTACAAAGGAGGATATTCAGAGGTCTTCACAATCAGGAAGATGTAGAAAAGTCTCATTTGACCTTCTTTATGCATAGAGAAAAAGCATTTTTGTATGACAGAAAAAAAAAAACCCTGGAATAGCTCTCTGCCCACAGAATATTCAGTTTTCAGGGTGCTAGGTTTGTTCTTTGGTTTTCTCCCCCTTTTCTCTGATACAAGGTATGCTGGTAAGTCAGTGAGAATTTTCATGTGTCTTAGGAATGAACAATACTGAGAAGCACTGGCATCTGTACATCAACATCCAAAAATATGTTCTCCCAGTGCATCTCAAAACCACGTGTGAGAGAAAGAGGGTGGCTCTCATGGAAGCTCCGCATTCCTGCAGGAGCAGTTACCCGGGCCTGTGGGACAGAAGGCAGCTGCTGTCCTCTCTGTACTTTCTGTTCTGCCTTCTGTAGGACAGCGTTTCAGTTTTCAGTGCAATTTTGCAGTATGAACCTTGCCCTGTGTGAGACTTCAGAAGGTACAAAGCTAAAAAAAGCTGCTTCTCCTTTGGATGACCATGCAAAAGTGCTATTCTTCTGCTACTATGCAAGTAAATAAAACAGCATGAAGGGACAAAGGGTAGAACATTAAAAAGTATATGCCATTAACAGCATTTCTGAACAATTTCAATCTGTTCTCTGAGGCAGCTGAGGGACTTGGTAACAGTTGGAGTGGCATTTGGTGGTCATCAGAAATTTACACTGATATACACTGCCGTGTAGGTATGATTTTTTTTTTTGAGAGAGAGACGTTTATATTATTTGGCAATAACTTTGAAGTATTCATTAAAAAAAACCAAACCAAAACAACTTGGCTCAGCATTGAGAAAAAGCCAATACTGTAGGTTTTTCCTCAAATATTATTTATCTCACTGTTGATAGTTTAGTGATAATTATTCCACTTCCCACTAATAGCTGCTTATTACTTATGCATCACTTCAGAGCCACATTCTTGGTTTCTAACAGAATTTTGCATTGGCTTCTGCTCTGCTACAGAATAAACAAAGCCACAGGTTTTTTGTAAGAAGTCTCTAATTTCAAGAATCTCCTTATTTATTTCAATGGAAAGTTCAATGCAACTTTTGAGAAACCTGTCTGCAGGTTTCTAAAGGACAGAAGTGTTCAAAGCCATTTTGATTCCAGATACAATACTATAGTTTTAACTATGACTACGATGCAGAATGACAGTGGAAAGAAAACAATGCAATATAATTTGAGGGTTTCTTACATAACCATTTCTTAACATAAAACCAGAGGTGTTTCTGACTGTGCTGATGCAGAACAGCAGAAATGGAAATCCTGTTTTGTCAGTTCTTTGTAATATGGCATTGTTCCCCCTGGTACATGATTCCCTGCTCTGATTACTCCAGTTCTGAATGACTCAGTTTCCGCATTTCCTTAAAAGATTACTCAGTCTGTTAAATAGGTTCAGGATCATTTTGCTGAGAGCCTGTTTCCGTAGTTTTATCCAAGTAATTCTAGTGATTGGCAACAACTCTGAACAACTTTGCTTTTATTGTTTCATTATGTTTGTTTTGATATTGTCAGTGCCATATATGAGCTCTTTATGGACCACGATTATCTCACATCTAATGCTGACGTATTAATTCATTCTGTGTGAAGCTAAAACTCACTGGGTCCTTTCCACATAAATGCTGTACTGTGTATTTTTATCTATTCTGTTTTTTCCCTCTATCACCTTTCAAATAATGTCTTTTCACAGAATTCCAAGAGTCTCAGTGGACACCTGCTCTGGATTGTCTTTTTCCCAGTTACTTTACCTACCCTTTCTAGGCCAAAACTCTTCTGGGCTTGTTTTTTAATAATTTCAGTGCAAAGGCTTACAGACCTATAACTTGGTATTATGCTAATGTGCAAGTAGCATGAGATATAGTCATGATGGGATAACAGAGCTGGGATACCAAGGTGCTGGAGGAAATGGGGTGAATGATTCATAGTTTCACTACTGTCAATAAAGGGTCAATGTTTAAGGAATTGGTGGAGTGCTGATAGAGTGCCAGCTTCTGGATAAGAAATGAAACAAAAGCCTGACCAAAACCTGTTTGTGGTTATTAAAGTTTCCATGGCTCTGTTCCAATACTAACATACAATTTTGAAATCCTGACAAAATTCAAATTGACTTATTTACATTCTGCCTCCCCATATTTCCTATTATTGTATAACACATTCTTGTTACTTAATTGCTGTGTAATGTCCTGTGATGCTAAGTAGGCGCTGTTGCTGTTTTGTGTTTGGGAACGTGATCTAAGTATAATGTATGTAGTGTCATGTTAATGCATTACCTGTATCTCTAACCTCTGATTCCTTTTACGTTGTTCATGTTCACTCAGGCGAATACCATTTTAGGGTTATCTTCCTAAATTTATTTATATTCCTTTTTAACACTTACACACTCAGCCACAGGATAAAATTTCCCTCTCAAGTACTGCTGTAACATCATGGTACATGCATACATAGACAGACTTACTAAAAATCCTTAACATTTTTGATAGAAATAAAAGTACAATGAAAATAGTCACATACAGTTCCTACTTCTCTGATCTAGGAAAATTTAACCTTCATTTCTATGATTTAATCAAATAACCAAAGCAAGATTTTAACTGTAAATGAATTATTAAAATTAAAAAATATTTCACGCTTCAAGTCAATCTCTGATCTTGCTTCTGTCTGCCAGGAAGTTCATCTGAGCAGGTCTTGGCATTCTAGGACTCCTTCAGTGTTTCTTAAGTTCTCCTGGTTGGCCTCGCAGGGAAAAGGAGACCAGCACACTTCACAGTCTGGTTGCCGACCAAACGAAGAGAGAAAACTGTAAGGAGAGATATCCCAAAGTGTGTTTGCAATAGCCTTGGGCTAGAGTTAGAAAGACTTAAGAGAAATTGAAGGGTCCAAAGTCAACTATAAATTTAAAAAATCCTCACTGAGTTCTATGTAACAGTCCAGTTCTATTTAGCTCTTAAATTCTCCAAGTATCTTTGACTTCAATATACACTGTAAATTCATAATTCTCTTTTTGCATACACCAGAACCCAGCTAAGGAGCACATGCCCTATCATATGCTATCTGCTATGTAGGTGTCCAAAGGCACCCAAGCTGTAGGCATACAGTTTGACTAAGACTGGCAGGCCTGGAATCCGTTTAGTGCAATGTTGTCAGTTTTTCAGTTTGCCGCTTCCCATTTCACAAAGGAATGTGGGATTATATCACCTTCCCAAAACACGGGAAAATCAGGTGTTTGTATATCATGAGCAGGGTTGAAGCTGCATCTTCTAAAGTCTGGGAAAATCATAACCTACCGCCTAAACTGCTGGCTGGTGACAACTGAAGCAATACTCTGAGCTCTGTAAGGTACTCGGGTCCTTCTTTCAATTAGATCTGTTTAGACTGTGAGATCTCAGGGCTGGAGCCGCCATCTGTGCTTTTCATTCATCATATAAATTTTTCTTTCTTCATATTTGGAGTTGAAAGTGAGAGAGGGAAGGTGATCAAAATCTGTTGTATAAAAGCAAGGTAAAAAAAAAAATCAGATACATCAGGAAGTGGACAGAAAACTCCCTGTATATTTCACTTTTAATGTTTTCTACCTTTAGTGTGGGATTTGATAGATGGCATCAATGTGGTTGTAAATCTTCTTGTTCTTTAAGAAAACAATATTCTTAAAAAACTTTCAGGATCAGTGAGTTAGAAAAAATACTAAAATTCTGTGTTTAGGGCTGAGTTTGACTGAAAAAGTCCATTCCTCTCAGGAAGGTTAACACAATGAAATCTATACTATGTCCCAATAAACATGTATTCTCTACTTGTGCTTTAAAAAATGGTATGGTTGAGATAGAATTTTTCAAAGCTAAATAAACATTTGCATAGGGTTTCTTTATGACAAAGACCAGCATGCAGCCATTACAGTGTTGAATGGTCTCCTATAACCCAGTCCATTTTGCTCTCTGCCAGTAAGACTTACATAGCTTTGCTTTTAAAAATAAAAGAACAGAGGCTGTAATATTTATAATTCTTCAAATCAACAACTGTTCAGAAAAGGATTGTTCCTGAGAAAGTTCCTATTAGCCTGGAATCTCACAAGGGCACTAACCCTTCTATTGCTTATTAATAAACATAATGCTTAAACGCTCCAATTCAATATTAGAACACAGTGATAATAGACATCATAAACGTGCAAGACAAATCTTCCCTAAGGGACTATAATGCAATATTGTTTAAAAAACCCTAGTAATTTCTTAAAATAGCTTTACAGTCATGGCAGACTGTTAGTAATTTTGGCCTAGATCCTGCAATGAAAATGTGTGGTGTGAGTTTCCACTGACTAAGAGAAGGCAAGGAACATGCTCTCTCTGTAAAAGTCCATTAAAAATGGAAGTCCCTGTTACAAACTTGATTTTTGTTCACTTTCAGAAAAAAACCCCACAGGGTAGCTTGCAGTTGATATTGAAAACCTACCATAAGAGTTACTAAGCATAAAAATACTACTGAGAATGTTCCAAAGCCAGAGTGGCGTAGCAGACAAATACAAGTAGAAAAGAAAGAAATCTTCTTGTTGACCTGGATGATAAACCAGCCTTCGACTACTGATCAAAACTTTGATTTAGGTCATGTCCACAGCACTATCTGATGTGTCTGAAAGTAGCTAATTGCACGGACCCTCCCGGGCGCTAGTGGCTGCTTCGTGTGGAGCTGACAGGACGACAGTCCTCTCTCTTGGTCTACACTGACCTTTGCCCATAGCCTGAAACCCCTTTCCCATCACCATAGGTGTGAACAGCACTAAGCACACACATTTCTCGAGAGCGCTAGGAAAGATAGCTATTTCCAAAACTAGATTCCCACATATTTTTTCCAGCTCCGATTTTCCAGCCTGTGCTCAGGCTGGTCGCGCCCGCTGCAGCTCGTCTCTGGCGCACCGGTCTGTTTTCCCCCCCGTTACCGGACAACCAACGCGGGCTCAAAGCACCGCGGTTCAGCCAGGTAGCACCCGCGCAGGGAACTCGCCGGGGCTGCCGGTGGGGCGCAGGGGGGTCTCGGGTCCTAGTGGGGGGCACACCCGGTGAACGGCTTGCGGAGGGGGCCGGGGCGCGCAGCGGGGTCCGCCCAGCGCCGCGGCTGTACGGGCTGCGGCAGGAAAGGAGCGGCGGCTCCTCCAAGGAGAAGGAGGAGGAGGAAGGGGGGGTCCCTCGGAGCGGAGCCGGCCGCAGAGAG
>JANHGB010054678.1:1777-16524 GCA_026283785.1 Coracopsis vasa
AAACAGTTTATCACTAAGTGCCCTGTCTTTTCTAAAGATAAATATCAGCGGCAATAAATAGATTGCTTCTACATAGCATTTGCTCAGCAACTTCCTTTAAAAATAACCACACAAGAAATAAACAAAAAAAGCAATTTTGATAGCTACATGTAATGGCACACTCCATATTAGCATTTCAGACAAAAAAAAGATAATCAGCAGAAGCAAGCTACTGGAGATAAATCAAATTACAGAAAAATGCAGACTTTAACACATCACTTGAGAGATGCTGTTTATTACATTTTCAGTTCTGCTTCTTTAGGTGGAACAGGAATATTGCACTGTGTCAAACTAATCTCGTCATAATGAATCAATGGTTTTATTATCAAACATTAGCCTATCAAGATAGACAACAAGTCATATTCCTGAACAGTTATACTCTGTGTCTTTGGAATGCAGTGAAGTGATATATTTAGAAATAAATGAGAATTAGTTTGATGTTACCGACACTGTCAAGGCTATTACTGATAATTGGCTGTGCTTGTAAATACCTCCTCTGCATTAATTTTCAGTGCTGGGTCCTTATCCACACAAAATATTCTTAGTCATTTTAAAGTCAAGGACATGAAAGGAAAATGGCTACCCTGCTGCAAAAGTCTCATTGCAGTAGTGAGAAATTCTCAAGTCACGTACAAAGGAGATACACAAGGAGATACACTATGTTATAAGCTCAGTGGAGACATTTAGTAACATCTGATTCTGTATAAACAGTTACCTGTGGTACACATAAGATTTCACTTTACTAATACTGTTAAAAATACTAGCTAAAAATAGAAGTAAGGAATTATAATACTTAAATTTGGCAAAATCTGTAAGGTCTGCAAATCCTGCAGACCACAAACGAGCTTATTCTCTAAAGGCTTGTTTAAGATCTGACAGAAGTTCTTTTCCAATATGCTTAAACACAGTTCTTTACCTGAACTTCGGAATGGATCTACTATTTAAAGAAAGGTTTATTAAGCATTACTATGGCTGAATTCAAGAAAGGTGAAAGAGGGTTTAAAGATACTACTGATTCCCTAATTTCTCAGCTGCTAAATATTTCAGTGATACTTTTATACTTTTGATAGTGAAACTATCGCTTTATATGCACACAGTACAAACCTTGACCTGCATGCAAAACTAGGCTAAATTTAAAAAAGAAACCAGGGTACGTTTCTGGAAACAACCAATGCAGAACAGGAATAGAACAGTTTTTGTTGTGCACAGCTTTAAAAACATGGCATCGTTTAAGAAATGATAGTTGCATGGGAACATAAAATGAGATCAGATTCTCACTTAGAACTGAAAGGAAACAACAACAAAATTTTCCATTTGCATTGTGATATTGCTATTAAAGAGAAAAACATCTTTCTACATATCTACTATTGCACCTTTTAAAAGGATTTGGTTGCCAAGGAAACTGGTTCTGGCCCAGTATTAATCTGAAATGAATATATTACAAAAGTTGGTGTAAGTAATGCAATACTCTGTTTTATTCTTAATGCTCAAAATCAGGTTTTTGTACCTAAGGCTGTCAAGTTTTTACTTCATAACCTTTTTTGTGTGAAGTAAAACACACTTCAGTGAACTGATACTCAGTTTAAGTTGACAGGGCCATCTATATCAATCTCTCTCTTTAAAGTCCTTCTGCCTTAAAATAAAAAGAAATAGTGCAGGCTTATGCTTGTAGCCAGTAGTTAAAATACAAGCATTAAAGCATATTCCTCTTTATTTAATATTTCGCACAAAACACAAAACCGCTTACGCCAGAATTTAAATATTTTTCATTTCTCTAACCTGCCTCAGTTTTTGTTTGTGTATTTTAACTGCGAGCTCAGTAGTGCTTAGAGCCAGCTCGAAAATGTACCTGAATCAATAGGGTTTTCAAAAATTCTTTTGTTGCATAAGCGTCGCCACGCCCTTAGTACATATGATTATTTTAACAGACATGACTGCTCTACTTTCACAATGGATTTTTTTTTAAAGCAGATAAGATCAACTGTCATGCCAACATGCAAAGCCAACAATTCAATATTAGGTTGTTTTCATTACCAGCTTAATACGTTTTTTTAACCAAAAGCTACATTCCAAAGCCCATTTCATGTTCTTGCAACACCGATGAAGAAATCAGTAAAACATGCAAATCTCAACCTACCTGCATGTATCACTTAGAGCAGTGTTAGCATGGCAGTGCACCCAGCCATTTTTATGTGAAGCAATGGAGGTAAGTTCTATTCTTGGTCGTCTTGGTAATTTTTTTGAAGCAGTTGTGAAAAATCAGATGGGAAGCAGCTCGAATAGACCATGATCAGGAGAACTGAGTTTATCAATAGGGAAAGCAGGAGTGGGGGAAAAAAAAAAACCCAACGTCCTCGATCCAAGGTTTCCCGAAACTGCAACACAAGGTTGTTGTTTTTTGTTTTTTTTTTCCTCCTCCTCACAGGGTTCAAAGCTTGGAGCTGACCACTGCAAAGGCCACTTGTCACATTTACTGAAAATCAGCCTATTGATATCACAGCTGAAAACATAAACTCAACAACCAAAGCCCATTGCACAACGTGGACTGCGTAAGAGTTAAAAATAGATTCGACGTGCCTCCTACCTGCATAATAAATATGTAAGTTTCAAGTGCTTTAATTCGATATTCACATTAATTAACAATACAATATACATTATTTAAACTACAGTAAACGCAAGAAGAAAAAGGGTGACACCATCTGGAAGCACAGTTTGCTTTTTTTTTTCTCCCTTTCGAAGGGCTAATAATGTAGTTTTGAATGTGATGACAAGCTAACAGCTCACCACATTGCAAATGAAAAAAGAATTCTTAAGGTGATGCTCAAACATCTAAGCCTGTAATGAAGCACAGACCAGTCTTCCCTACTGCATGACATGGCACACAGACCATTTACATACTCACATTTGAGATACTAGGCACAGTATAATGAATTCAATACACAGCATGCACACAGCACAAGCAACGTTAATCCTGCCTGCCATTTTAGGCTTGCAGAAGTAAGATACATACTGCAGCACAGCTCTGGTAAGGGAGGAGGCAAGGGACAGCTCACCTTAAATGCAGTATCTGATTAATGTTGTAAGTGACATTGCGTATCAGCTACAGAGTCTTGGTTCAACTGGGTGGGAGGGAACAAAGAAAATTGTCATCAACTGGTGATGCAAGATGAGCTCCAGTCTCTAATACTGTTAGCAAACTCCAAATTCTACAATGATACAGTAGTAGGCATTTCAAACTCTTATCAAAATCTGCCTGTGCAATGGCTGAATCCGCCTGCCGAGGAAAACAAAACAATCTTCTTGCCTATTGGAGAAAACGCTGGATTGACTACAGCAACATCCTCTCGATGCAGGAAGATTTCACGTCGCTCATATTAAATCCTGGATGCATTTGCTGTGCTTTCCTAATTTTTAAGTCTCAGAATTAAAATAAAAAGACAATGATAGCAAAAAGAACATAACTAAATGTCTAATTTTCATGCAAATAAAACATTTTTTTCTTTCCTTTCCGTTTTCTTTTACAGTTCATCAAAATCCTGAGTAGTATTGACAAACCACACGAGCACAGGGTCTCTCGACTGCATGATCAGCTGTCTGTGTCTACGCTACACCCTGTTAACCACAAGCAGTGTTAGAGCTAAATATATCTGCAATGCAGAAACAGTAGGTGCTATGTGGTATACAATTCTGATTAATTATAAGGTTTTTTTCCAGCCTCAGATATAATAAATTAAAACCAAAAATATTTGGTGCTGATCTCCGTCAAGCACGGTATCTGTCAGACTTACAGAACATAAAAGCTATCCTAAGTATACTGACCTAGATAGCACTAAGAAGACTTAAGCAGCATACAAGCATACTCACTGTCAAAGCAAGGAAAACGAAACAATGATCGTCTAATCAAACTGAAAGCAACAACTCACTACCACAGTATGAATTCCAAAATGCTGCGTACTGTATATGCACATCTCATGTTATTGGAAGATGCAAAGCTCCTTTGTTTTTTTTTTTTCCCCTCTCTCTCCTCGGAGGCTTTTCTTAGCTACGGTTGCACAATGACATTCTGACATCATGGAGGTCAATGCAGATACTAAAGGGCTGTAGTCTTTAAAAAAAAAAAATACAATTTTGAAATATTAAACCACAGCTGCAAAAATAATAATAATCATAATTAACAATTTCACGTCACCTACTTAACTTCTTTCTGTTCCCTTCCGAGATTAATAGCATCCATATTGTTCAGCCGCATATGTTAAATTGGTATCACCCTCTGCAGAGACTGCAAGAGTAATTGTGGGAATTAGATTTTTATAAATGTTTAAAAAAAAGCTGCTTTTCTGGAAAACTTCAAAATACAATAAAGTATTTTGCAAATATAAAGAAAAATATACCGGGGGGGGGGAGGGGAAAAGGGGGGAAGGCATTAAAAACTGTTAACTGGATTTTTAATGCCTAATAAGCAAAGCTGGTTGCATTTTCATTGTCCCTGTGGCTCCAAAGGGAGAATAAGACAACCATGCTGCAGTTTACTACAACCTGAATTACCTTCCTGGAAGGCTAACCCATCAGGTGAGGCAAAACAAACCACAAGATGTACCTGTTTAGAGAGCAGAATCCCACACACGCTATCAGTGACTTCTCACAGCTTCCCATCTCTCTACCTGCAGAATCCGCAAGCTGATACCCAACACACAAGCAGAATTGTGAAGATTAGCGTGTTGGCTCTGAAAATATTGCACTGAAAGATTTCTTTAGGTAAACATTGTTCACCATATGTGTAACTGAATATAAATGGTTTCTGGCCAACTGCTGAAATTGATCTTTGAGAGGCCAGATTTTGTAAAGAGAAGCACTATCTTTCATTTGACCTGCCAATAGAGCTGAGAAATAAAGCAGCCAACTCTTCTCCCACATATTCTCTCTAGGAACCTGTATACGCTATGATTTTTTTATTTATTTATTTTTTAAGCTAAAAGAGCACTTGGCATTAGTTTTCACTTTTAAAAACAAGTATTCCGTTAAATCAGAAAATGTTGCACAGCAGCAACCAGACTGCTGTTTGTACGTACTCACTTGTAAAAAAATAATCTGATTTTGACTTTTTTGGTTTTGGTCCTCCTTTTTTAATGATTAAATAGGTATCTATGTCATTTTGAGGTTTTTCTTTGGGAAGTTATTTGGCATTTTGTTCTCTTCATTTTAAAGGCTGGGAATGAGATGATCCTAACAGTCAGTGCTTTAAAATATTCAGAATCCCCTTCCATAAATAGCACATCTGTCACACAGAAAGGAACCCAGCCAGCAAAAAGGCAGACCAGACCAGGAAAAACAACTGCTATTCCAATACGTGATTACAAAATAAGTTAGGATTTTAGCAACCCTTTATTTGGCTTTTTGTTGTTTCAAGCTTTTTAAAGTAAGCACTGTCTGATTATTTACATGCCACCATATATCGACTTTAAATTAAGAACATGGATTAATTTTGAGGGGGTTTTTAGTGTTCACCTCTTATTTAAATGTGTATGATCAAGCAGTCGTGCCCTGTTTAAAGCCATGGCATAGGTCCTATAGATTTCAGGAAGGGCCTTATATAGCACTTTTAGGTTTATGAGAAAGGATGATAGTACAATTTTGGTAACAGGTAATACATTTGCTTAAAGGCAATGATCATCAGCAAAAGACTGATTTCAGCAGAGGCTCGCAACAAATATATCTGTTTCTGCATTCCTGATGTCAGTATTCTCATTCTCCCAGAGAAATACTGTTCCAGGAGAAATGCGGCAAGGTGTTTTGGGTTGTGTGATTTAGGAAATATTAAAAGCCTTCTGTCAGTGAATGCAGCAGAGGAATAAACATCTCTCAGTGAACAGGGAAGTGAGCTTGTTAAGTCTTTATGCCCTTGCTTTAATGGGCCATTTTCAGTAATCAGTAATAATTTTCCAAGCTTAGATTTGCAATGATTTTCCTTCAGACTCAATATAATTTCAGTTCAGAAATCAAATTTTAGGCCCTTCTACAGCTGCATAATATATAGCGTGGTAAATAAATAAATTCAAAAAATTGCAAGTTTCACAAAGTAGGCTCAAATTTTCAAGGTAGAGGTACATTCATATGTTATTTCTGAGTCAGAAACTTGAATTTAAGTTCTAACCTGATTTATGCCAAAACTGTCAAGTCCCAAGGCACTGGCTCTCTTGGTTCTTGACTTCAACATTCCCTGACTCTGCTAGGTCAGGACTATTTCAGCCCATACTATGAGCTTATGTCAGTTCTTCATTCAATCAGCCTGAAGCGAGGCTATTTCAGATATCCTCACTGGGTATCACAGGTCGTTTGTGCTGTAGCCTTTCCAACTGTCAAGCTTCCTACTTGCAAAGATGCTTCTTCCCCTGTTTATCAGCACTCAGCATCTAATCTCTCCTCGCATACTATAGCTTGTCAAAATCAGTGAGGAATGAGGAGTCCCAGCATCACTTGGCATTGCAGTCTCCACCTTGCAGTATGTGGTTCCTTAGGGGAAAAGTCCTAGACCTCCAGATTGATCATTTGGAGAGCTGAAGCAAAAAGGAGATTGGTTGTGGAAAGAAAGACTCACATAAAGTCCCTAAAACTGTACTGATTTTTGTCTGAAAGTATTGCCACACCTTGTCCTCCTAAGGAGGGAATATGTGAGGGCAGTCTGATAGACTGGGAGCTCTGCCAGTCACCAACCTCGTAGCAGTAAATACCTGGAAGACAACAGGCAGACTGAGAAAAAAGTGACAAACATTCAGTTTTACATAGACCAGCTCACTTGCCTTTATTCAACACAGGCCCAAGCTGGACCAGGAGAATCAATTGTCTCTCTAGCTACAGAAGATACCCAGGATGTGTGAATTATGCTTAATTACATATTTTAAAAAAGCCAAACTTGTTTTAACTGTTTGCCAAGTAAACGAGCAATATATAGAAAACAAAGAACAGAGTCAATCCCAGCCCACAAGAACTGTAGTTGACTGTTCTATGAGGCCACCCCTGCAAAGCAATGACAAGGGGACACGAAATACAGCTGGGAATCCAGGGTGGGTGTTTCCAAAAGTGCATTCCAGAATCAGCTACAGCCTTTCAACAAACCTGCTCCTGGAATGCCTGTTTCAGCCTCTGAATTTAGCTGCATCAATTTTGTCTCTTCATTCCACTAGTGCCATTGCTAAAAACCACATTGTTCACGAATACTCAGTTTGAAATTAGAGTCACTTTGGAAAAGAAAACACAAACCCTTGATCATGACCTAAATTCTCTGACCTAACACTCATGTTCAGTAAAGCATCCGTACACGCAGACATTCAGGCTAGGAATGAACTTGCTGGTCAAATGACTTCTGTCCTGTCCTGGTTTCAGCTGGGAATCCTACTGCTTACCACACAACTAAGAAGCTAGTTCCTTCAGTACTGAAACCTCAGCTAATTGTTGGGCTGTAGAAAACAAATGTGGAGAGAGAAGGGGAAAAGGATTGGTGATAGAACCTCAACAGTTTGCCTTTCTAGAGCCAAAGGAAAGCACTTTTATACCTGATCCAGCTAACATAGCCTGGACTTCCATTTCTGTACGCATCTAGCTCAAGTTGCCCCAAGGATAAGACTAAATCAGTTAAGTGCTAAGTGCTTTCCCAGGCTTTTCCATAATTCTTTCTGTGTCTCTGTATGGCTAGACAAATTCTTCCATTATTTGCTGGGACAGAAAACAGTTGTTCTAAGTTATTCCTGTATGCGATTTACGCATCTTCATTCTTAATTGCCACACTCACAGAAACAGGCCATCAGAAATAATATCTAAGTGGTCTAAGATTCTTGTTAGATGGGGATGTTTTCAGCAGTACGGAATTAAAAGCAGAGCAGCATTTAAAAGCAGTTCCTCTTACAAAAGGCAAATACTGAGATTCTACAATAGTAGCAAATACCTGAGTGTTATGAAATGTATACTGATATACTGCATTGTACCAATGTGTCATAAATCTGTATTCATATATATATATCTATATAGATAAATAGATATGAAAAAGCATGGGCTTGCCTAAACTGAAGAATCACAGACAAGTCATGTATTAAGATATATTGAGGTGCTGTATATGCTTTTTCATTAAACACTTTTAACAGCTGCTTACAGTCTAGTAGTCTATAAACTATAAAATCTTTAAGGATTAGAACACCTAGAATTGACTGTAAAAACTGGCAAAGAGAATTTCTTTAAAAACTGTAAATCCATCCATAGGAACTGAAGTGTTGCCTTTATAGATACTTGCATGCACCTTTACAGGTTCTATTTCTGTACTTTTTGTGTAACATGACAGCTAAGATAGTTAGCAATAACAAGTGGCTTTGTCTTGGTTTTTCCCTGATTAATGCTTCAGTTACTGATGAGCTTGGTTTCTCCCTCTAATTATACCTCCTAAGGCCCTATTTACTTTCTAAACTGCTGCCAGACACTATGCCAAAGGTTTCAGATTTCTATCTCCTATCACTCCTAGCTGATTTACCCGATAGGTGAATTTAGGTGTTCTATTTTTACTCTCTTCTTATCAATTCTATTTTTCTCTGTACTAAATGGCACAACTTGCCTGACACTCATACCTACACTTTTTCTGTGCTTCCCTTGTGTTGATCAGCACTTTCACGTTCACATCACCTATTATTTCTCCTCCTCCAGTTTTGAGGGCCAGACTTTTCATGTAGAGACCAACAAACTCAAAGACTTCATATGGAAAGAAGCTTCACTTTGTCACATGAAATCCTGGAGAGAGGTTCAGACATTTTTGCCAAATCATTCTTATTAATACTAGACAGTAGACAAATAGGGCAATAAAAATTGTGGCGGGGGGGAGGGGAGGGAAGAAAAGTTTTTCAGAGCAGCCAACAACAACAACAAATCTATTCTTTGCACAAGGAAGTTCAGCCACTCTACATCCTCATATCACCAGAAAAATTGCTTTTATCAATTCCTGATGAAATTTACTTCTTAAACATATGACTTGAAGCAGGATCAGTTTTGTGGACATGGTCTCTCTCAATTATTGATTTCACCACACCCCATAAAGTTTGATTTGGGACTATTCAGCTATTTTGAAGAACAGACAAGATAAGAACAACACACATTTTTCATTAAAAATACCAAGAAATCAGTTTTGAGTAATACGAGTACCAGAACAAGCAGGGTTATGAAGCTGAAGTATGTCAACAGAAGAGAAAATATTCTGGAAATTCCAAGAAAACTGCTCAGCGTTTGATAAAATCAAATGTCACGTAATAGGACAGAGAAATCTCACTTCCTAAACCCCGTATGTATAGATAGCTGTCTCACAGCTCCAAACAGTCAAACAAATACAGAACCGATGCAACAAAAAAAATGCATTTCAAGTTTACTTGCTCAAGCTCAAGTACCCATTATGCTGCTAAGTGTGGGCTGCTCTTTGAAGCCAGTAGACCTGCTCAAGCCATTTCTCCCAACATGTCCACTTGTGAAGCTTGTTCCCTCATTTTTCATCTGCTCCTGACAAATGGGAGGGGAGTTCTAAGCCTTCATCTTCCAAGAGTTAACCTGGCATATGTAACCAAAACCGAAGAGCATCAGCTATGAATCCTAGACTACCAGTCTTTTTCCTCCAATGGCATACAACGAGATTCATCTACTACTACTCTTACACTGCCATCATTTCCATGGTTAAGGACTACTTATATTCCCAACAAGCCAGGCACCTCATTTTAAGAGAGCTGTTCTACAAATCAGTCCCTGAAGTCTGACCTAGTTCAGCCAGGACTGAGGTCAGTGTAAATGAAGGCCTGTTTAAAAAGATTTCAATTCTAAGTCACTTATGAAATTACATCATTTCTCTTCATATAAACTCCACAGCTCTTCCATGTTTCAGAACTGAAACTGTTCTTCTGATGGTATGAATGAGTCAGGAAGAGAAATGGATGCACCAACACAAAGTTGTATCCCATTAAGTCCTTATGAATTAAAATGAAATTTTAAGGCTAAAGCAAGTGAGCAGTACTAGTGCTTTGTTAGAGTGAGGTTGTACAAAAGGCTCTATTAACAATAATAGTACACTTTTACAGCATGTTTTATCCAACAATCTCAGAGATTATTACAAGCATTAATTGAGCCTAACTATAGCCTGTGATAAATTAGCATTATTATGCTAATTTCATGGATGGAAAGAGAAAAAGATGGAGAGGTTTAGTGATCTGCTCGGGAACAGAACCCAGAACCATGTGCACAAGTGGGTTATCCCAAACAAGAGGAGTTGTCAGAAAAATGTAAGTGGAATGTCAGATACAACCATCATATCATGGTTTTGGAAGCCTTTCATAATGACTCTGAGAAAGTGTTTACCAGTCAAGGAAATAGTGTTGATGTGGACTAATAGCAAGTAAGTTTCTTTCACTTGTTCTTTTATTTTGTAATTCTCATTGACCTTTGCAGGATCATTCATAAGCACCAAGAACTGGTGCTTATGTAGATATATATCTGCTGTAACTAGGTTATGTTTGTTCACTCAGGTGCAAGTCTAAAAGCAAACAATATTTTAAGCAATGACCATTAGGCTTCAGTCAATCATCTGTATTACTCTTATTACTTATGACTTCAAATAAGAGGACAGCTTGACTGTATTCTACTTTTCTTCAAAACACCAAGTTGGATGTAGGAGGGCAAAACTTTGCCTCTCAAAGTACCATTTTAACATCCTTCAACACTTCCAGCTTTTTTTCAAAACAAAACAACAACAACAAAAATCCCAAAACCATTTAACAGCTGTGTTGGCTTATTTTCCTTACTGAATATCCTGGAAAACATTTAATCCAGCACTCATTAATCTTCATCTGATTTAGTATAGCTCCCGACAAGACGCGCAACAGTTTCATCTTTACCAAACATCAGGGACTCTATTCCAGGCAAAAATAATCCTTTGTCTTTCTTCTAACATTGATACCTTGATGGCTGCAGGACAGAGTCAGACACAGCCCTGTGATTTCCAGGCAGGTCTGTAGTACCAGAGCAGGGCTGAGATCAAACCAGGGAGCCAATCTACAGGTCAGGATGAGACCCAGCCTTATGATCACCAGGCAGGTCTACAATAACAAGAGAGAGCCAGTCAGGCTGGAAGGTCAGTCCACAGATCTGTGATCAGTACAACCTACAATGACCCAGACCAACAGGACCTACATACAAACATGACTGCAATAGAAATAAGTACACCTGAATTTAAATAGAGCCCCTGGGCCCATGGGCAGAGGTGGGGAGGACCCAGGTGAGGCCAATAGATGCTTATTAATGTCTTCAGGTCCCTAAGAGTCTCACTCTTTTCCTTTTCTTGTGTCTTGCTCCTTCCACCCTCCTTGTGCTAGCCTTAGTGCTCATGAGGTTGCATGTTGAGTCAGACCAGCTCACCAGTTCAACTGAAAATTAACCCTCTTTTGGTGAGGTTATTTCTGGTTATATTAGTCAGTTCACCCATTTCATGACATTGCTTGCTGTGTGAAAGCTAGACCCAGGGCTATGGAGTCAGCTGGAACATGTGGTTTGGGGTTGACAATCAATAGATGGTGGTAGTGTGGTATAGGCTGCATCCAGAGTTTTCTGGAATAGCTTGGATATGGATTTTCATACTGTAATTATCTTCTAATTTCAGAGTAGGTATATTGCAGGTGTCGCTGCTCACAGACAGTGAATTGATTCTGGACGTTAAGTTCACTTTTTAATTTATATAGTTCTGCTAGATGATCTACCAGCAGCTGGACTAGATTATTTCTGTAGGTTCCTTCCAGTTGAAATGTTCTATTATGTTCTGTTATACAGACACAGCTGTGGATGTACTTACATTTGCTTAAAAGTGCTAGAGGACACCCAAGTGTCTCAAAGAGAATAGTCTGCAGAAGAAATACTAAAATAAAGGAGAACCAGGCATGAGGAAGAAGAAAGGGAAAAGAAAACAATGTATTTATTTTTAAATATCAGAGCTTGCTTTTTCTTTCCACACCCTGTGTAATAATCCAGCAAAGGAATGCAAATTAGCATTCATGTTTTTTTAAAACAATAGCCTTTGTGTTCCAAACCACACTGACAAAGCAGAACAATCCAAGCAAAACATGCTCACAAAATCTTTTGCCAGCAATGTGCTAACCACTTTTGTTGGAAACATCTAATGCTGTGAGTGAATCTGTTTTGGAAAGTAATCACGTTAAGTTCAACTTCTCTTTACTCGGCTGAGAATCTATTTGCTTCTTTTTCAAGATGAATTTCAATCTTTTACATCACTGCAAATTCAGTGAGGTCACTATAGTCCTACTGTAAGTGCTACTGAAGCTCTAGGCCTAGGGAACCAGGCTGAACATACACCAGTAAGGGCTTAACCTGATTTCCAGGATCTCTGTTACAGTCGATGAAAAATGCACTAAAAAGCACAGTGCTTCGCTGTCAGAGACCACACTGCTTGCTGTGCTTGTGAATATAGAAAACAAGGCGTATCACCAAAACCTATAACCTTATGACTTGAAGACACTAGAGAGGATAGTCAGGATATACATCATGCCGGCTTTACTTCAGGGTAGAAATACTAAAAGGCAAAAGTACATATAAAAGCATTATTTTTCCTGAGATATCTAAAATTAGGAAAACTAATCCCAAATAAAATCTGTGGAAGAGAACATATTTGCTGGTCTATTCTGTCTAGCTTCCACCCTATTTAGACCCAATCAGCATGTGTAAAATTTCCCACCCTATCTTTACATGTGGGCAAAACCGCATTGCCTGAGAGAGCTTCCTGGAACTAGTGGTGTTGCAGGACAGTGGAACATCTGTAGCGAAGGTGAGCTTGAAGATACACTTCAAGGTGTTTGAACTTGTATTATTTGAAATGGTAACCCATCAACAGCCCTTATCACTCCGAAATCTTCTATATAAATCATCAGAGGGTGTCCTCTCCATTAACAGTGGAGAATATATGAATATCGTAAGCAGCAATAACAATCATAATCCACCAAAAGGAAAAGGATTAGAACACAGACAACCTGTCTCTATGTTGCATTTTTCTACATTGCATGTAGTTGTCATCCATTTCAATCCTGTGGTTAACTTGCTATGGGAAAGTGCGTTGGCTGCTTGTGGTGTTTGAGCTTCTCTGCTGCTATAAAATGGACCAATGTCTGGACAAATGCAGAGAAAGAGCACGGACAAAATAGTTGAAGCATAAAAACACAGCAAAGCAAGAGTAGCAATTTTAAAACTCTCATATGGGTAAGGGAAAACAGTCAGAAATTAGTTACACCTCTCATTAGCTTTTGCCTACTTGACAAAAAATCCACTGGCATTACCCCTTGCTTTCAGTAGGAGGAGTTTTATTGGAAAAAAATAATTTGATGCTTCTGGAATGTTGAGCATCTTGCTCAGCATAACTTGCTGAGCATATCTGTTTGAAAAGGTCTGTGGTTAGCTTAGCTTGTGGTCTATAATCACCTCAGTAATGATTAAACCAAGCAAAAATCTGGTATTACCTAAAAGTTTATCAACTGGAATTTAATTTAACTGTAAACTCTGCCTTTAAAAGACACCGAAATGACTACGGTTACAACAGCCACCATAAACCTGCAGTAGTGACTGAACTTAGGACCATATGCTCCTAAGGCTGTAACCCCAAAGAAGCCATAGAAAAGGAAAATTGAAAACTTCTTCCTGATATCTAGGACGTAAAAGACTTTGCCACGGCAACAAGCACTTGTGAACAAGATACTCAGAAGAGACCCCCCCCTTGATCACCCTACTCATGTTACCAGAATTCTGTAGAGATGACAGTTTCCACCACTATTCAGGTTTCAATTTGCGGTTATTCTAAATCTGGTACTGTAGTTGCAATGCTGTTAAGTGATACTCAGAATGGACAGCTTCATACTGCGTTACTCTTCAAACGACAGCACTAGTTTCCATCTATCAGCTTGGACTTTCCCCACCTCCCAGTAGCAGGACTCCTCATCTTCTCTCCCCTCCCCTGCTTCAACACTGTGCATAACAGGATGAAATAAGAAAAGCAGCAGGATTGCAATCTACTTATGGTGAAAAAAATGTTAATAATTAAACCCCACATCTTTGTTCTTTTATTTTCTAGTATGTCTGACATGATTTTTAACTTCCATTGTGAATATGGACCTATGATACCATTATGTAGTTTGTTTTCATATTTTTACACAGCATTTCAGTGATGATGAAATGTGTACATCTCTGGAAGACATGTCAGTAGGTGTGAATGTACACTTTACAGTTCATGTGTTGTTCCTGACATGCTGTGGTATTTTCTTCACTGAACTCTAGGCTTAAACAAGCACTCAGCAAAGCGCAGTCCCACAGTAGCCTGAAAGGCCTCACAGAGGAGCACAGCCCATGGCCCTCTGTGGTGGCTGTACAAGGGCAGCAGTGAGCAGCACAGAGCTGGCAGCTCCAGGCAGCTGCCTGCCTTGCACCAGGCAGCACTAGCCTCCAACTGGGGCCTTCACCCAAACCTCAGGCCATTTTTGTCCTAAGTCATTATTTGGATACCATTCTCTGTGTTTACATTATACTGCAAGGCAGGAAACATTTTTTCCCCATCACAGAGTTATAGAATGTTTTGGGTTGGAAAGGACCTTAAGATCATCCATTTCCAACCCCCCTGCCATGTGCAGGGACACCTCACTGTAGAC
>JANHGB010054678.1:16624-26709 GCA_026283785.1 Coracopsis vasa
GCTCTGTCCAACCTGGCCTTGAACACTGCCAGGGATGGAGCATTTATCACTTCTTTGGGCTACCTGTTCCAATGCCTCACCACCCTTACGGTAAAGAACTTCTTCCTTATATCTAACCTAAATCTTCCCTGATAAGTTTGAACCCACTACCCCTTGTCCTGTCACTACAGCCTCTGCTGAAGAACCCATCTCTGGCATCCTTATAGGCCCCCTTCAGATACTGGAAAGCTGCTGTGAGGTCTCCACGCAGCCTTCTCTTCTCCAGGCTGAACAGCCCCAATTTTCTCAGTCTGTCTTTGTATGGAAGGTGTTCAAGCCCCCTGATCATCCTCATGGCTCTGGACTTGCTCCAACAGCTCCATGTCATGTGGGAGAACAATTTTAAATTGAAAGAGGGTAGATTTAGATTAGACATTAGAAGGAAATGCTTTGCAATGAGGGTGGTGAGGCACTGGCTAAAGGTTGCCCAGAGAAGTTGTGGATGCCCCAGAGAAGAGTTCAAGGCCAGGCTGGACAGGGCTTTGAGCAACCTGATCTAGTGGAAGGTGCCCCTGTCCATGGCAGGGAGGTTGGAACTGGATGAGCTTTAAGGTCCCTTCCAACCCAAACCGTTCTATGTTTCTATGATCATACCTAAAGTTTGGGGCTCATTCCAAGTAGCAAAGTGGGGCTTATTGTCAGATGGCTTTAGTTTTCAGATCCTGTGCAAATTGTGCTGTACTTATGATAATATTAAGCTAAAATAAATGCCAAGCTGAAAACAGCTTATCTGCTGCCCAATCACAGACGAATTTGGCAAGTGATTTGGCTCATACTTCCTCTTTTTTTTTTCGTACTTTAGGTTTCAGTGGAGAATCTCATTGGTTCTTGTAAACTCACTGCTAAATAAGCAATTTTCTTCTTCTCTTTTTTCATCTGCTTGTTAGAGCTGCAGAAGTAAGGTCACATACACAAGGCCACTGCTTTCAAATTTAAATGTCACAAGTTGAGCATGTAAGTACGTAGTGAATCATACAGTAACACAGCGGTTATTGAAATTTTATCCTGAAGGACAGTGTAACATTTTTCCTCATCAGAGCATCATGGGATAGGATTCTGGGATCCTATTATTAGGAAGAGTATTAGCTTTTCTTTTTAATTGTGTTTGTTTATTTTGAAATAATTTTTAGTTTCACAGATTTATATCAAAATGAAATAAAGCATACCCTAAAAGCTTAAAATTAGAGCTACAATTCATTTTTTGGTGTACATACTCATGAACAGGGCTCATGGGGTTGACAATACCAGAAAAATTTCCCAGAAAAATCAGTCTATTTATTTCAAATATCTGTGTAGCCTCTCTACAAATAAAAACCCAAAGATTTTATTAGCTTTACCTTACTCCAAAAGGCAACCTCTAAGCTTTTCAGGGAATACAGGGAATACAGTCAATGTGGGGAAGCAAGAAGCAAAACATATGCTTGTCCTTCTCTCAAGTACAGCACTTTTAGAGGTCCCACAGCAGCAGAGTGTCAGCCTTGTTAGGTCAAGAACTCATTGCTTTAAATAAGTAAATAAGATTTGTATTCCTAACTTTGACGTACTTCAGAATTAAACAGTAAAAGGGCCAAATCCACCAAAAAATGGTAGTTCACTAACATCTTAATTGTTCTAAAGGTAATGAGTAAGCAGCATACATCCTTCCAAGGATTAAACCCAATTCTGATACTTGATTCTGCAAGTTGATTTTGCATTTAGAAAGACTATGATCCCAGCTTGATTTACTACTTTTGTATCTGACAATAGTTACCTACAGCTGGATTCCAATGTATTCTTTATAATCATTTTTACTACAGCCCACTGAAAGCAGGCTTTCATTTCTTTACAAAATAGTCCTGGTGTGGATCTCGCTTGGCTAACCTATAGCATTTTCACATGCCAGCTCATACTCGTCTCCTGCTTGACCTTGTTTCATAGTAATATGAAACAAGCTTAGTAGTAGTATGGTTGTAATAACATGGATATGAAAATTGTTAAAGTCAAACAGTTCAAATTCCTTTAAGTTCCAGCCAGTGTCATAAAAACACTTTGTGCAGGGGTATCTGAGGCTTTCTTCTTTACATTCTATGATTCTGTGGTTCTATTTTACAGCGCTGATGGCTGCACTTTCTTAGAAGGTGGCAGAGCTAGAGTTTTACATCTAGAATCAGTCACCTAACAGTAAACTAAATAGCTGCAATGTCATTTACTGTGGGCTGTGTGGTGAATAAGTGCATAGAGTGTTTGCCTGTTGAGTATCTTGGTTTGCAGCTCTTTGTTTTGCTGACCATAAACCACAGGGTTAAAGCACAGAGCAAACAACTAAACAAGAAAGGCTGCTAAATGTAAAATAGTGTTATCAGGGTGTCTTCCAACAGCTGTTATCAGAAGTGGCAGAAGATGCAAACTCATTTGCAGTCCATGAATAATGATACTTTTTCTGGCCTTTTTACTTGAGCTATTTAAATGGCCAGCATGTTTTCCTTCTCTGCAAGAAAAGGCAGTAGCTAATTACAATGATGACTATACGAATACAATTAAAAAGCTGTTCTTGCAAAAGTAGCTCCAAACACAGTTCTCCAAGGAGGTTCTGTTTTGAATGTATCTTCCGGTCTTTTTTTTATGCCTTCTATTAGTAATAGGCAGATAGCTTTAAGCTTTGTTATAATCCAGACATAAATGATGACTTGGAATTTCACTGAGTGCACCAGTGGTAAATATTGCAAAGGCCAGCATATACAGCAAGACACTGGTTAAGCGCTATCAAAGTAAAAATGCTTCTGCCACTTGCTCCTTGTACTCCGAAGATTATCCGAAGTACAAACTGTGGAGTTCTCACAACAAGTACTTGTGCTGTGTAACAGATGGCACCGAGGTCACAGAAGAGAGAACAACAGAGGAGGTGATGGCACAGGAGAAAATACTGAACTTCTTTCTTCATTTGAATGCATTCTCAAACTATTTTTGGTATGAGCAACCTGACTGAAGTAATGAAAAGAAATCAGCTGTATAAAGAGATGGGTTTTACTACATTTTCTCTATGCAGGGATACTGAGCATTTTCCATCTGATGAATTACTGAACATGTTCATGATCTTTAAAGCCAGCTCCCAGGTCCTGTAAAAAATGAAACAAAACCAGAAACAACCCCAAAGGTATCATGATTTGTGCAGTGAGCTTGATGCTATTTTTCCCCACAACCGCAAGCACAGTTAGCAGCTATCCACAATAAGAGTGCTTTGCCTTCATACATTTTTAGCTGATTTTACTATAACCTTTACATGTGATATATTGGTTTTCATGGCTGAAAGAATATCATACCGGAACCTGTAAAGCATATCCTTAACTGTCACCTTTTGATGGCCATTTAGCAGAAAGATGAATATAGAAAGAATGGAAATAAAAAGTATCCTCATCATAAAAACCACCATTTTTGATAGATAAATTGGCTCATTTGATGCTGTTTCATAGGACAAAGCAATGAATAAACAAAGAGACTAAGCTGCTTTCTGAGCTTTCTTGATGGTTCCTCAGTTGACAGATGGGTAGTAGGGGGAAATAAACTTGCAGTGCAATAACCCTGATGGCTAAAATATTTCAGCCTCCAAAACCATGACTCTAGAATCTTTCACATTTACTAGAAAAATAAGGTTACGTTCATTATAGTATCTATCTGGCACTTAGTATAATATAATGTGCTCTGAATGTTTGCTTTCAAATATCCAAATAGATGAGGGTTCTGAGCAATATTTGAGATGAAATTTTAGTCAGCAAGATAAGATTTTTCATTTAAAGAGAAATTGGCTTTGCCAGCTGTCACTAGCAATTGGCTTTACTTACCAACTTAAAAAAACCCCAACCAAACCCACATGTAAGAAAGAATACATGTAACTAAAAATGTTATGTGCACAACATCCTTGAAACTATTCAGTTGTAAGCACTGCTCTTCCACTGAAGTTCAGCTGTCTCAGGGGCTTGTATTTTTGGTATTTCAATGCTCCCCAACCTCTAATATTTTCTTAATTTTATTTAAATGCAGAATCTTTAAAATTTAGTTAAATGCTGGGTTCCCTTGAGATAAGTTGCAATTTCTTTTGTGTTTGATTTTCAGGCATCTTTAATAGATGCTGCCTGTGTTTAACTGAAGTACGCATTACTGAGAAGACTGACTTTAACTTTTGAGAACAGAGACAAGCACTCACAAGAGACGTTTCAGAGGCAAGGAGCATACTGTAAATGATCTGAGGAGCCTCAGATTTTTCCGTGTGACCATCAGTTAAGCAGTACACACGCACACAAACACCACAGTTTAACCATTTCCGCAGCAGCTAACTAATTTCAGAGCGTAAGTTCTGTTTTCAGAAGTTGTGTAATAACTTTGATGCAAGCTTTCATTTTGTTCATGGCTCGCTGTCACTCAACTCTTAGCCATAGGCTTACTACAGCCGAGCAGATTTCCAGGCTAATATGGCTGCTTCTGAGAACACAGTGGCCTAATTTTTACTACATCAAAGACCAGCCTGTGGTTGGGTGTTAGATTTATCTAACAGTAAGCCATAGACACAGGTACTACATCTAGTTTCTGACTTAACAAAACTGTATAGTTGGAGTTTACATAACTCACCTATAGTTAATCTTCAAGAATACTTCTGAATACAGACAGTATATGGATGTGGCACAGCCAGCATCTCCTGACCGAATCTGCATGGTTCAAAAAAGTGACATATAGTCTCCACTGATACTTGAGGCCTCTGAGCACACAGGGAAGAGGTGAGCATGCCTTAAAGTGATTTACATGTGCTGCAAAAAGTGTACTTGATTTTCACATAAAAAGAAACATTAACATTTTTTCTTTTACTTAAGCAAAAGGGAAAGCAGTGGCCAGCAACTACAGCTTCCCTCACAGGACACAGAGTCGCCTCTTCCTGTCAACCTGTTCACACTACCACAGCACATCACAGTTATGGCTCCGAAGCTTCAAACTACTCCACACAGGCCAGCTTCTGTGTTTACTGGGGCTCTGTGCAGTCGTACAGCTCCAGTTCAACACTGTCAATACTGGCATCTGGAGCTGGTTTTAAAAATGCACTGCATTGTCACAAATCAGCCTTCTGGTCTCCTAGGATAATCTGTTTAGCAAGTGGAGCATTTAGCTACTTCAGCCGTAAAAATACATATATAGTAGGCACTCTACCTTCCATTTATTGTATACAAGGATGAACTCACTGAAAGCATGCACTAAATAAGCAGAAAACTGCTATTGTTTTTGCTAGAATATGCAGAATAGACATAGTAAAATTAAACCACTGTCTCCTGTGGTTGCCAGGGGCCCTAGAAAGTCAGCTTTATATGTGCATAAATAACTAATGCTTTGCTTAGTCATCATCTATCAGATGGTCATTTCCTATGTGTGGGCAAAAAGGACACAGTAGCTTAAGGTCTTCCCTGCAGTTTAGATCTGTATGCTGATTTAGATCAGTATGCAGGCATATCGTAGAATTTCAGTGTATGAATTTTCACAGCTCCTGTAACAAAGTCATGGGCCTGTTCATGCAAGTCTTTACCCACCGCACATTCAAACATGGCTTCACACCCAGCGTGGGCAGCACCTCCGTGCTAGTTGACATTTTACAGGAACCTCAGCTCTACACTTAGATGTAAAGATGGCTAGTAAGAGATAGCCTTCAAACTCAGGAGGATCTTAAACCGGGGATGATGAATATCAATGTGTCTTACCATAGTGAATCTTTTGTGAATGACACAAACTGATTGAATACAAACACTCAGCATTATCATATTACAACAAAACTTTCACCCGCCACATAACCTTACACTACCTGTCTGGTTAGAAATTCAGAGAGTGTTTTCACCTATGATATATGTCACTCTTTGAAAAAGTGATTTATTTTAATTTATTTCTTTTTTAATGCAAGATTAATTGCATGGTCTGGGGTGGCAGAGCCTTCTGTGACTCAGCGTATCAGAGCTTCCTCGGTATTTTCACTAGAAACTTGAGAGCTGAGGCACTGGCATGGAAACAAGATTTTGTTTTTATCTATCTGCCACAAAGAAAATCACTGTCTTTTGCTCTTGTTTAGATTGGACTGGGTTTACACTACTGTGACTACATCAGCTTAATAGCAATTACATGCGGGTAAGAAATACTGAAGCAAAGCCCCATAGGTTTTACTTGTCTGGCTGAAGAAATAGGATTTCTGAGATGCCAAAGTTTTATGCCACCTTTGAACTGTCCGAATTTGGTAGATTGTTCGACTATCAAAGTAACCAAGAGCAGGGCTGGGATCATCTTAGCAGACACTGAGAACCAGAATACCTTAATTTAACAGTTAAACATTTCATGGACTTCATCACAATTCCAGGACATCTTGTAAGGTCTAGATCGTGTATCACTCACTGCCACACTGATACCGTTCTAGGATATTCTAGGGATTTTCTTCTAGGAATATTTCTGTTTTCTAGGAAATTTGCCGTAGCCCTCTGCCATAGCTGAAGGAATTTCTTGGTATAGAATAGAAGTCTTTACCTTGCGGATTTTCCAATATTACAAAAGATTTTTAAAATGTTGATACTGAACTTGATAGGAAATGAAACACATTTATGCATCATCAATGTTTATGTGTGAAACTAAAGCTTCATTTCAAGAGCATCAAAGATTTCATCTGGAGTTTTTAATTAGACTATCTATAGCAGTAAAGCTCATCCATGTTGGGACTTATGCAAAATAATAAACCCATGATATATGTTAGTTGTATTACTCCAGACACTAGTAATTGGCATTACACTGATATTATACTGATAAATAAATTCTGACAGATTTAAAGGAAATTAAAATCAGATTACTACTGTAACCCATTTTATACTATCTTTTATGATTGCTACATCTAGTGACTTTCAAGCTGGTATCCTGCGTAGAGAACAGGAGCAAGCAGGGGTATCTGCACCAGAGTATTTTGTGTAATGACAAGGGCTTTGGGTAAAATATGTCTACCATCTTGTCCGATTTGCCCTTCAAAGCTCCTCCTTTGTAATAGCCATCACAGATTGGCAGACCAATTTCCTTTTGCTGGTTCCTCATGCTCAGCATGCCTTATAGCTGTTTCAATGCACAGTATATGCTGAGTCTGACTTGCATTACTACAATGCGGTACATTGTGTTGATATTTCTCAGACAGGGCTTGTGACTTGAAAGGGGCTGCAATATACTTTCAGCAAGATGCCATCATACTTGCCAGCTTTGGGCTTTTTTTGTATAGAATTGTATGGAAACGGGGTCACAAAATTATTCTGATTGATGGAGCAGATAGAACACATCTGGCAAGCAGATTTATTGCTATTTCTGAGAAAAGAAACACTAGGCAATATGATGGTTATTACCACCATGAGTGGTACTGCAATTACTAGTAGTCCACCTATCAATATCAAAAGGTAAAGGCAAAGAAGATGGGGGCCATACGTCTGTCAAGATACTGCCCAACTGAATCTTATAAGGGTACTGTTACTACAAGCTGTCCTCTCTAGGTGACAGTGGGCAGACACTCCAAAACGGGTAAGAAGAATTGCAGCAACACAAAGCCTTCCTTCAGCTAACATCCTAGAAGAAGCTGCTACCAACATCAAATTAGCAATGAGAAGCAACAACATGCAAGTTAGATGTCCGCTGGGGCAGCGAGCAGGCCTTCTCACAGCATAGCGCATTTGTGGTGTGCCATAATTGAGGTTTGCTAGGTGTGCTGCAAACCCAGGAAGTGCAATTTGCACCTCCTTGTGCCAGAAACCGAATGAGTCAGATCCTTAAAGCTTCAATTTTAGCTCTGCTTTTGCCTCCTCATTGTTCTGACTAATACGATGTTATCATAGCCAGCTAAGTACCGCCAAAACCAGCTGCATAGCCTCGAGGTGAGAGCACAGCCAGGCTCACCGGGTGTCGAAGCTAAAAAACACCCACAGATTTCAGTGTCAAAGCTAAAAAACACCCACAGATTTCAGTGGAGCAGCTGCAGGCCACTCCAGCTAACTCTGGGCAAAGAAGTTATGAACTGCACCGACTTAAATCAAGATACATTTAACAATAATCCACTCTGTACAGCTATCAAAGCATCAGAAGTCACAAGCAGCTCGATTTTTAGGTGTTAAATTTGAAACATCTTAAAGAGGCCAGAAGTTCAGAAGGAGCAAAGCAGATGACTTCTAAAATATAACCCCCCCCCCAAACTAGTAACTTCCCAAAACAAGAGACTTAAAACAGGCAGCAACTTGCAATGCAAACTTAGCTCTCTAAACATAAGTTAAAAAAAAATGCTGAAGAATATTCCTTATCATTTAGGCCCCGGTTGTGCACACTGCAGGATGAGTGTCATATGTCTTAGCTTGTTATGGACTTGGTCCTGTGTAATAGGAAATAGTGAAACCTATGTCTTTCACGAGACTCCATATATAAAAGACTTATTGGCAATTTTTGTAGTCACAGTACACTTTTACAGAATCAAGGCTTCTTTCCAATTTATTTCGTTATTTACTATAAATAAAGTATTTCATAAACCATTTTTTAACAGTGGATAGGACTCTCTCTTCTTCTGTTTATAAAGGAACTTTAGTAAGTGGTGAATTAAACCGGGGGTGAAATTAGTTAAAATAATTTAAGGGTTGACAGATTTAGTAACAGTTTTCTTTCCCTGTGCTCTCCCATTGAAACCATGACTTGGCAATAGGGTGATGACTGTTCTTCTCTTCTGATCTTGCGTAAGTCAAAACCTTGGTCTGACAAATGATATTATGAGAACAGTTATCTAAAACTGCCTGGAGGTCTCTGGAAGAATCGGGCCAAGGGGCTTGATGCTAACTCTACAAAAGGTAATGAAGGTTTGCAGTTGGCTATTGACAGAGTAAGATTAGGTTTGGTTCTCTAAAACTCGGGTAACTATGGAAAATGAAGGCCTCATCATTTAGTAGTGTTACTAGTTAGTCCACAACATTCTGTTCTCAAAGAGTGAGGATAAGGTCAATGTTGAGACCCAGAGGCTTCCCCAGCTCCCCAGAAGAACTGCAGGGAAAACCACCAGGGTAATTTAACTTTGACACGGAGGTCAGACATACGCTTTTCTTACTATATTCTATACCCTCAGAATACTGCAGCTGACAGCAAGGAGCCCTCCTTTCCAACAGATGTCAGGTGTATTTCCATGAATACTGAAACCAGGAGTAGTTTTCTGAGCCTGATGTGAGCACCAGAGATTCTAAGGTTTACTGCATGCAATTTGTAACCTCCTCAGAAGGCCAGGATTACCAGCCTTACCTGCCTATCAAGCACTACCCGCTTTTTGAGTCAAAGATTCATCAAAATGGGGTTGCAGGACGAGCTCATTATTTCCAGTCTTCTCAGCAGTCTGCTCAGAGTGTGTCTCTTGGATTCTCTGTGACGTAAATGGCATTGTTTGTGAAACAATATAATGTTTATAATGATTTGCAAAGCACTATGAATTGTGCATACTAAAGATACTCAACAAGCATTAACAGCTGTTATTCAGTGCTTTTATAAAATTCCAAGGATATAGACTAATTATTTGTTGAGCAATACACCCCCTTTTCCTATAATGGCCTTACTTAAATCACCTATCAAAACTTCAATAAATTGGCAATAGCGTAAGATAATGTAGGAATTAAAAAATATTTTTAATCTATTTTGCTACATCCGCAGTAGCAACATTTTCAGATGGATTTTGGTTAAAGTAAGTATTAAAAAAGTGTGTCCTTGCCAAATAATTCAACATTAAACCATACCGTGTCTGATCCCAGCGTGACCCGCTGTCACTCCACTGATTTAACTGGCATTATTCCCGATTCACCCCCGACCGAAGAGCCTGGTCTGCCACATCTGCACGTGACGAGCTGCTGCTCCTATCCGTGACAGAGCAAGGTTTAAGATGTGCCAAATCCTAGTTTCTACACCCAAAGCAAGGTCTAAGGGGGAGCTTATAGTAAGACATAGTAGGAGTGAACATGTTAAGTCTAAAAGAAAAACAAAACCTCGATTAACGGGAAGAACATCCG
>JANHGB010054680.1:0-19483 GCA_026283785.1 Coracopsis vasa
GTAATATACTAAAACAACAGCAATAGTAATAATGACATCTGATTAATAATTAATAGCATTTTAATAACACTCAAAGCCTCCAATCGGAAGTGAAGTCTTATAAGGTTCTAAAGGCACTTAAAATGCCACCATCTTTCTCTCACAAATGATATATGTAAATTCATTTGAGACACAGAAAAACAGGCCAATCTGTAGAATTCTTAATCAATGCAAATTGAATGTTTTATTTTTTTTTCTTCTAACTACAGGATTATTAAGGGGAAAATCTCTCTAACGTGGTGCATGTTGCTGCTTATTCTCATCCTTATACCGTTTGGTTTTCCTGAGAAATGGCATTAATCCTGCTCTGAGGATGAGGCAGCACACCACAGGAGCTTTCTGGAGCACTTTTTCCTTCTGTTCAGCCGTTGCTGATGATTTCATATAGTTTCTCTCTACCAGGTGGCCTGTTGAACTTACTGAACAATTCTCATTGCTTTCTCATCATCTCTTGCTACCCAAGATAAGTGCTAACAACTATATTACATAGGTGTTGCCTTAAGAGTAAATATAAAAGCCTTTAATCAGAATTATAGGGATTTTTAAACAGCCTCCCAAACCTTTCCATGTCTTCAGGCAGCTAAGAAACAAAAAGCTCACAGCTTTCCTAATTGGAATACTAGAATTATTTAAAGTGAATAGAGCTCCTGGGTTTCTCCTGCCTCAGAGTACATTCCTTTGAAAACCTCAGCCAAGCACTTTAATAATTTAAATGCTATCTTCCTTTTTTTTTTTTTTTTTTTTAATTCTGTAGAGTGGAAGATCTGAAATATCAAAGTCAGTAATAAAAGGACGATGTTATTGTGGACACATGGGCCTGCTTGACCTTAAACTTTGCTATTTATCTATTTACCATTTATTACATGCACAATATGTGAGGAGATTCCTTTTTCCTGGTATAGCTGATTAAAATGGCTGAATGTGGAGAGGCAGGGGAAAGGAATGGTGTACCTGGCTCAGGTCATTAACTGCTCTCTACCTCAATCAGAGCTCAACTTAAAATAGAAGTGACTTTATAGTCAGTTCCCATGGGAACACTGGGAATAGACAATATGCCCAAGTATCAATAAACGCTGGATGTCCAGCTGGAAGAGCACTGCACTTCAGAAAGGGGGGAAAAACTGAGATGTACACTCCATTACTGGGCTGTGTGGTGTTCTGATGACCTGCAGAGGACCCCCAACAGAAAAATGTTAAAGCTGAATTGTCTCACTTCCCTAATAAATCAGGCCAATATAGAATCCCAAGCCACAGCTCCAGATTTTAACTGTCCAAAAATCTGAGGTAAAGTTTATCCTTGGACTACAGGATTTGGGATTGCAGGTTTTCCCGGCCCACAACACTGATGTGTATCAGAAGTACTGACTGTCATTTATATGTCAGCCTGGAGAGTCAGCTCTAACTCAAGCAAACCATGCAAGTTTCTAGATTAGGTTTTAACAAACCTAACAACTCAGTTCCAGTTCTGGATTAGGGCAACTATAAGGTACAGCTTAGAAATGTGGGCTCAGATGAATCAAAGTAAACATTTTCATAACTATTGGGAGTAAATTATGCCTTCTTCAGTAGTCCTCTAGGCATTTGTACCCATATGCTACACTGCTACATTTTAAGAACAGCCCTGGTCACAATTATCTTCCAAAGATATCCTTGGGATGACTAGGGAATACTGTTCGCTGATCATTCCCAGATGCCCTGCACACATTTCTACTCTGAAAATTAAGATAGCTAATAGTATGGACACAGGCTGTTCCATGCCAGTTGGCCTTATTGCCAGGGTATGCTCATCTTAAATGTCTTTGTTTTAATCATATTTTGTTGAAGGAGGCTTGCTAGTTGAGCTGATCAGGACGCAGCCATGTCAGTAGAGGTTTGAAAGGAACTGAAGCTCTTGGTTGATGAGACACATGTGGCTTTGTGGTCACAGCTCATGATGTACAGGACAGTAGCTGAATGAGGAACATCTTTGTGCCAGTTTTCAAAGTTTATACAAAAGTGCAGACGAATATGAATAAATATCTCTTGGATCCTCTGTGGCTTTTCCTTTTCTTATGACTCATTCTGTTTTTCAAGTACAAAGCAAGGCCTGGCAGCCTGACACAGGATTAGGGGATGTAATTGTATTTTCTTCCCCCAGCTATTCGTGATGAATCTAAAGGGAAGATCATTACATAGAGGAGGGGAGATGTTATGCTCATTATGATAGAAACAAGAGAGGCTGTATTTGTAAAAGTGGGGGAGAATTAGAATGCTTTCTCTGCTGGGAACATGAATGTCTCCCAGTCTTGCACATATGTCATCCAAGAGCAGAGGAGGGAAGGTTCTTTAAGAGCTCTGATTCAGCTGGTTGTTCTTCCATGCTGAAAGGCTCTGGAGATTGCAGTCCAGAGCCAATTCCACAACATCTGGATTAGTTTGAAATTCACTTAGATTCATTCTAGCAACCTTAACAGATAGCCTGAGGAGGTTTAGGAGTCTTTGTCATTGGAGGTCTTCACCACAGCTTATACAAAACACCTGTTCAGGACTGACCTAGGTGTAACAGAGCCTGCCTTGGGCCAGCCACTGGACAGCTGATCATCTGAGGTCTCTTTCAGCCTTGTTTCTCTAAATTTCTGTGAATATAATGTAGCTGGGTACGAACATGAAAAGAATGAGTCACTGACTAAAGTCTGAAGAGAAACTCCTTTCTTGTTCGTTCCAGAATCTGACCAGAGTCTGATGGATTCATATATACATTATACAATATATTAATAGCAGACCATTTTTAGAGCATGTTGAAATTTCATGGTATCAGCAAAGAGATTTGAATTATTGGAAGACAAACACATCAGTATTTCTCTCCCTTCCCCAACTCTCCTTCCTCATTCTCTAACAAAGAGCTCGCATGTGGAAAAGATAACCTCATAAATTTTAGTGGCACAATAAAAATAGCTATTCACAAAGGTTCAAAGGACTAGCAATTAATTTGCACACTCCTTTTTCTTGCTTGTTTTATAAATGTACACATCTTGCCTTTATTAGCCCTCTCCTCGCAAGTGACTTTAAACATTAATTACCTGAAAAATTCAGGTCAGGTGCCTAGCACCTACCTTACAAGACACTTTGAATTGAATACATCTTCATCCAATGTTAGTTAAAGGATATGGGATAGAGTTTGCATTGAGGTTCACAGAAAGAGACTGTAATATTAAAGAGTTGCAGAGAAAGTTTCTGAACACAATTGTAGATTCTTCCTGTTGTGAAAGTTACAATTGCTTTTGGCAAAGCTCGGCACCTTGGAATAGACTTTAAATCTTTAAAAAACAAGTAAACAGGCAACAAAGTCAACAGTCACATCATGATTAAATAATTTGAAAGTATGTCTGGGTATTCTTATTTGTCTGTATGTGCAAATATTCTGTATTAAGAATTATCAGCATTATAATTTAGGAGGGTGGCTAAAAATATTTGAGGATAAAGATAGTAAATAAAAAAGTACGTGTGTCTCATTCAATGTGAAGCAGTAGTATTAGTAACAAGTTTCGTCCTTGCAGGAAGAAAATTGTACTTTAGAGGAGATTAGGACTTTAAAAATAATGTTCACTCATTGTACTGCAGTAATGAAAAACAAAACAATGGAAACTTTGATTTGGTACAACTAGAAGACAAAAAAATCATACTGAGCTCAGCAATCTCAGTGTGTGTCCATGAAAGTCTCTGGAAAGACACCTTGCGACTCTGCACCCTAGAAAGACACATTAGTGATAGACTTGGGAAAATTAGTTATGGAAAAATTAGAGCTTCTGATGTATTTCTGAACTATATGCATATGCTCCTTGCTGTCCTTTATATCCACCATAATGACATATCCATCGTGTTGCGGAATCAAAACCATGTCAGGCATAAGACAAAAGGCACTGACGTGGTATATGCTTACTTTGCTGAGTCAAGTTTATTTTAAAATATTAATAAGCTTACTTCATCTTGCCAGGCTGTCTGCCAGATCAAGTATTATCTGTCTGTACTTCTCTAAGTTTATGCCAGATCAGGCTTTTTCTCTTTTTCCCGAATTGGCATAAAACCAGAATAAAAAAGCATAGCCAGCACAAACCCCATACGGAGAGGACATTTGCCATTGCATGATCCAAACTAAAGCTGTGTTGCGTGGGGTAGATCCAGTTCTAACACACATAGCACCATAGCCTGGCAAAGCTATCTGGAAGTCTCTACGAAGTACAGCCATTAACAGTGAAGGACTTCAGCAAAGCCCAGGGAGCCAGGAAAGTCCCAAAGAGCTGGTGGAAAGAAACATCTAACCCCTGGGTCCAACCTACATGTAGTATCCTGTTACTTCACATTTGAGACCCTTTGTGTCATAAGAAGCCAGGGACTTCTGCAATTTAAACTGTATATCTCATGAGCACAAACCTGAGTTAGCTTCAAACCAGTCAAATTGGATAACAATATCAGATTAACCAGATTGCTGTCCTTTCTGGTGTATGTCCCAGGCCCACAACATATCTCTTTGCAGTCTGAAGCTGTATGGTTATCTGCAACTGAGTGAGCTGGCATAGACAGCTTGCTGTCCCTGCATGAGTGGCAAGCTGTCCTCCTTGAGTACAGTGAAGTACTCAATCAAAAATAACAGAGTTGCATGACTCACTGAAATAAGTGTAAGAGAAACAAGGTGAAGGCCCCAGATGACCGTTTTTTTATATGATTTGAAGCCTACTTTGCAAGAAGGTAGAATCTATCAAAAGTAACGTGCTTGGGGCAAAACTGTAAATGGTAACCTTCTACTATGTGAGATGCTAAAAGTCAGGAGCCACAAAATCATCTACCTCACAGAAATAGTGCTTGTTGTTAACAAAATAGATGTTATTATACATGAATGTAAATAGAGCTATGTAAAGTTCAAATAGAATTTATTCTTCTAAAGAATAGATATAATACGGCTAAGATTTAATGCCAGAATACTGAGTTGTCCCATATTTAGATTTATTTTGAGTTTTATTGATTACCATTCTGATGGTTCAAAAATCTTAAATAATTTCAGTATTATAATAATTTTTATAATTGTTCCACACTAATAATAAATGAAAGTTTGTCTCCAGAAACAACTTCTGGCTTGGTTTTCCTTTCTTTCCTTCATTACAATGAAGTTAGACTCAGTGATAAACATAGCCTCTGTACTACATGCTAGAATAATTTTAAGTTATGAGTACAAAAGCTGTCATTGGTTAATGTACAAGGAGATAGGTAAGGTGAATCCTAAGTAGTAAAAAGTCTAAAGAAATTTAGAAATAGTTTTCTTAATTTGTTTCCCTATGAGGTAACAAGAGGTAAATTCCCTGTTACTTGTTAAAAGAAAAGTGACAGTACCTTTGAAGACAAACATTTAGTTGGAACTGAAAACTCAAATGTTTAGAAGAAAGTTTAGCCAAGGTGCATCTGGACTAGCACAAAAATTGCCCTCTGGGGCTATTACAGATACACAGCTTTGCTGGAGGTAGAATTATTCAAGTTAAAAATTTCTCCTTTATTCACCAGTCCTGTGAAAGAGAAGTGTGAAAATAGGATCATTTTAAAATGAAAAGTCATGACCAAATATTCAAGTCAATGGAAGATGACATAGCAATAGACAAGGAAACTCCATTTTAACAAGGCATGACATATCAAATTGTAACACCATAACACTGAGGAATTCAAGTTTCTAATACTACTAACATTTTAATATACTCAGTGGTGTGTGACTGGCTTTTCTTTGCTGTATGTGTGGCTGAGAATACATCAGCATTGAGCAAATAATGGGAGTGTTGCTATGGGCCTCAGTGAAAGCAGGCCTCAGTTTAATATGTTAAGACATCATTCAAGTAATTTTCTTCTTGCCATCTTCAATTTGGTGTAATACATTATCATAATAAAGGGAGCTAGGAGCAGCAAGACTTGATTAAGTGTCAAAATGCTCTCAGAAACTCAAAAATTTGAGAGTTTTAATGTCAGATCTTTGGTTTTCAAAACAGGCAATAGTCTTAAAGGACATTAGAAAAAGGGACAAGGAGCAAGAGGAAGCACTTATATTTAAAAATAAAAATACAAAATAAGGTCCCTGAATTTCTGCTGTAAACAACACATGGCAGGGAGTGATTGATATACACCCCTTTCTACTGTTGAGTCTTTGGTCAAGATCCTCAAAAGTGACCAGCCTGTCTCAGTATGTGTTAGGCTCATAGCTGAATGCAAGAGCTGAATGCACTAAAAGCTTTCAAACTTTTCTTATAAGCTAAAATAAGGAATCTTAGTAACATTTTTGTAGATTGCTTAATTATTTTATCTTCATTTTGGTTATGAAAAAACAGAGTCACAGAGCGAGAGTGGTTTGGTTGAAGATAGCATTTTTTTAAATTTTTTGTCCACTGCCTCTGCTGAGGAATACTAATATCCCCTATCTGCAAGCAGCACTGGAAGGATAAATTAATGAATATTTGCAAAGAGCTTTGGAATCCTGAGCTGAAAGGTGGTAGATAAGTGTAAAGAATTATACTGTAAATTATGCATAAGTATTGTGAATGCTGCTTTTTCAGATGTGTCTGCTACAAAGATCACTCAGTAGCTCAGACGTCTAAAACATGGATGAAGCAAGACTGTTTAAGAATTGATTAGTATACCTTTGGGGGTATAAGAATGGCAGTCTACTGCAGTGCAGGAGACAACAGCTCCTATAGCACAAGGAAAATGACATTTCAATACCATAAGAAGTTCCTTGTGCCTTTGAAGTTGCATCTTAATTCAAAATCAGTCAGTATTTTTTATTTTTCTTATAATTATGAAAGCGGTTTCATGTCAATAACTGTTGGTTGGTTTTGCTGGGGGTTTTTTAAGTGAAAACAACCTCAATGGAGCAGTTATAAATCCAGAAAAACTCTCTCTCTTCTCCCTTGCTATCAGCCACAATTCAGGTTGATAATCCCAGCTGTCCTGAATGCTGCTTTAGGAAGCTTCTGAAGCAGCTATCCATAGTTGTATTGCTTTAAAACTGAGGCTGAATGTGAACTATATTGTTTTCTTCAAAGGCCTAGAGAAACAAGACTGCTAATGAGATAGAAATCACAAAAGAAGGAGCAAAATGTGCATCAGAGCAATTAATAATAAAGATTTGCACTATGGGAGTGGTCAAAGATCCCTGGGAAAACCTGTAAAAAGGACAGGTTTTGTCTGAGTACAGGTCTATGCAATGAGCAAACTTCTTCCAGAGAACCACTGACTACATTGACTGTCAACTAGACCAGACAGCCCAAGCAAGGCAAGGGCGCTGACTTCAATGCTCTGTTGGGACTGGTTGGTACTAAAATGAGATTGACTGGTCCTGGTATGGGATTTTCATGTCACAGCGGGAAGTAAGGAACTGCATGTCTACTGATTGGCATTAGCAAAATGTATTTCAATAAATGCTCTTCAGAAACTCAAAATATGGTATGATTAAGAGCAAGGAAGATGGAGAGGTTTTCCAGTATTCTATTTTCCAGGGCAGTGGGTGGGCGAAAATACCCAGTTGGTCTTTGAAATACATCTTTTTCAATGAAATATCTGGATAATCTCTGGTTAAAAGAAATGTAAAGCATCTGCCACCAAACCTAGAAAAAAATAATTTCTCAGTTTAAAAAAATTCACTATCAAATTTGTCATGTTCCCTTGACAACCTCAGTCTCTCCTTTGCTGGCCATGAACTTTCTTCGTTCCCCCAATTAACACATTAGCTCCTGTGCCTACAGGGCTGTCATCTCCTGCCAGCTGAGTGGCACAAATTCAGTCTTTAACCACAGTTCTAATGGATGTATTCAAGCTAACAATAAAAGGTGACCTGCTAGGCAAATAGCAGAATGTGTGTAGGCTTGGGGGTCTGCAGTGGTCTCAGCTTCAGCTAAAGCCTAGATTTGAGGGAGGAAATAAAATTTGTGAAGCTGAACATTAAATCAGAAAAGAAACACAAAAGACAGAAACCCAAAGTAGAAACCAGAACATTACAGCAAAAGTGTCTGGTTAAACCAAGATCTTTGCAGTGAACTAACAACTAGGTAGGAAAGGAGGAAACAACAGAAAATGATACTACAGAAAATGCTGAAAAGAAAAAGCCTGAAAAAATAATTGAGTGGAAGCTGGAAGGACTGAAGGGGTAGGAGTCTTCTTATGCTTTCCTTTTTAATGCTGTATTCTTCATGTAATGATGTGCCACTGTATGACTTGGGGAAAAACAAACAAACGAAAAAGTATGTGTCTTGGCTTTTTTATTTCAAAACCAGAGAAAGAACGTCTGAAAAACACAACCCTGCCTGTGAGGTTGCAGCTGCTCTGTGGCCTGCATGAAAAGATCACCGAGCTGAGAGTGAATTTCTCATTATGCCCTGCTGTGCCCAATAGCTTTCTACCAGCCTTCCATCAATATTGACAGTGTGTAACAACCCTTCAGATTTCTCATCTCCTACCTGTGGTGAGGTAACTTCTTCAGAGGATTTGAAAGCCAGCACAGAAAATGAGAAGCAGCCTGAGTCCTGGGTCAGCCTTTCATCCAGAACTTGTGTGATCACCCTAGCAGAGGTGAGTACAGGTTATAAAATCCATCTTGAAAGGGGAGTTTGAACACAGCAGCATTTCCAACTCAGGAGATTCAAATTAGTGTCTAAATAAGAAGTTGGGTTCTTTTTTTCAAAGGTGACAAACAAAGACAAGGTGGTGAAGCATCATATCGCTGACAAACAGGCCAGTGGTATTTTAGCTTGTTAAAGGGATGATATCTACTTGTCTGAGTCATATTGAAATTGTCCAACTTCAGCAAAGAATTCACAGTGTTTTCAATGTGAGTATTTTAGGAGTAAAAAGAAAACAAAATATGTGATATCATTTTGTCATGTTTTTTCAAAGCACAAAAGAATTTGTCCTGGGATCAAATGTTCATGTAATGTTAATGATTTGCATAATAAGGGTTACATGAAGGAATTTAGAAGGGAAACAATGACTGCATGAAATTATTTCAAATGTCCTAGAAAAGCAGTTGGGACAGAAAGAACACATGCCTCTCATTTTCATTTCCCTCCACTAATAGGAACTTTTGGATTAAATGTGACTGTGTCAGACTAGGTCACATACTAGCTAGGCACTGCTATTTCACACAGCAAATGTATCATGCATCATGTAATAATGAAAACTGGTTGAAAAAAATTATTATCATTAACATGTTTTAACATGATGACAGCTTATTGTTTTGTTGGTTTTTTTTTAATTATACATAGAAAAAGTTACCTACATTAGTGAGCTTCTTAAGAAATTATGAGCAGATACAGACAGAGTGATCAAGATGTTTTTCTGCTATGCCAGATACTTCATTGGCCTTAAACTTCAGTTTGTTATTGGAGATGTATATGTGATCTGGAAAATCACATCCCCTTGCCACTAATTTACACAGGAATTTAAAATTAATATTTCATGCAGTGCCAAATGCATTTGTGTGTTCATAAGCTGCTAGGCCATATGCCACATGTTATTTTGCCAGGTGTTAACATGGAACAGACTAATTGTATGGCCCCTAAGATATTTAAGAGATTTTGAGAGACAAAACTGAAGGAACGATATAGGATGAAAATAGCAAGCTTTGGAAAGAATTAAAGACTTGAAAGGAATTAAGAACAATGTTCTCAGTAAGAGAACAACTTCTCAGTAAGAACTACCATATATATCTTAATCAACAGACTTTAAAAGATAGAGCAGATATATAGTGTTGATGGAAAATTTAATTTGACTTTGTCCAACAAAGTTCCAACTGACTTACCAGCTTTGTTTTAAAAAGTCCATCTTTAAATGCTTAAAATGGAGAGTGTAGCAGAAAAGATGGTACAAATAGATTGTATCAGCATAGTAAATTGTTATATCAGAATAGTTGCTTTTCCTATCTTAAGGTTTTACCTGTTAAGTATTCCCGATGATTCATTCAGGAGAGGGGGGGATGAATTATTTAGGTCTGTTATGTGTTAAAAATGAAGTGCAATTCAGTAGCCTATGTCTGGTCCAAGAGAGGGACTGTCAGATCCCCAGTTCTCATATAATTTCTAAATACCAAAGTAAAAAAAATATTGTTTTAATTCCTCTCTGCCTGTAGGTCAAATAGAACTATGTACATAAATCCACAGGAAGTGATATAAAAATGCCATACCTTTATTATTTTCTCATAACAACTTGATCATCTGAAACTCATGTATATTTGCATGAGGCCATTTAAAGATATTAAGATGAGCACCACAGCATATCCTTAAAATGAGGAAACAGATAAGTATATCCTTCAGGCATACAACTGGTAACAGAAAAACAACCCATCAGCAGAAGTGTTAAATGGTTCATTCAGTTGAACAGATTTTCAGCCTGCTTGAATACTTTTCTCCATCTCTTGCCTAATCTTAGATTATTGTATTCGTTAACAAATAATCATTTAGTTGTACCATGCTGTGATTGCCTGCTACTGAAAAACCAGACAGCTAGTCCATGAGCAAATAATTATTAGGACACTGGTTCGCTGTTCATTTCATAACGTCTGCCATCAGGTTTGAAACACTTTGTCTCCAGGCAAATATTAGTAGTTAAAGCTAAGATTCACAGCACTGTCTGAGATGCAAGTAATAAATACTTAACAGAGGAGCAGTAGGGACTCTCTTCAGCTCAGACCTCTGCTAATTATTCTGTGCATGTCCCTGCCAAATTTCACCTGGCTCTCCCTTCTTTCCCACTATTAATATAGTACGATTATCTTCAGTGCTATTACAAAGGTGAAAGGATGCTAAACATCTCCTTTATGTCATTGGCCATACTAGTGTATTTTCAGCTGCTTCAACACGCTTTAGGCTGTGATGCTGAGCAAATTGCTTCAGCTCAAGAGGTTATGTGTATGATGCCATTTTTCTGTGTGAAATCCTGTACTCCATGTGGTTCAAGACCCTTTTGGGTTTGCTTCTGGGAATGTGAATTCAAAAGAAGTTTCACAGTCTGTGAACCTGATTGTTAGTCATCTTTGTGAACATTATTTCACACAAGCTCCTCTGCTGGGTCCAAATGAATACTCTATAAATGAGTAACAGGTTGCACAGTCAGACCCTACAAATTAGAGCAGTAGCAAAGAAAAGTACTTTACAAAAATATTTATTACATGATGCTTTCTTTTCGCTCTCACACAGAAATTGCAGGTAAAGGTTGATGCAGCAGATGGTACAAAACAATAGTTACCAGACAATAGGGAAACCAGCAATGGCATTTATTTTCTAGGGGTCACTGAGGAGAGAACACACTAAAATCTGGGGTGGGTTCAAGACATTTTTCACATGGGATTTGGGAGTGTTTTACGTGGTGAGAGGCTGCCATTACCAGCAAGGTCAAGAAGCCAGCTACCTAATCCACAGGCACAGCTTGGGCGGTGGCATGGCTCAGCCCCTTTACTAAGCCTTGCTTCCTGTTCTGCCTTCACAGGTGGACTGAAAACACCTCGGAGGATATAGTCTCTCAGGTTTAGGCACCTTCACTGTATCTCCAAGGAGAAGAGGCACCAGAGAAACTTGGTGAAGTCTGGAAAGGGCACCACAAGGTAGACAGGAACAGAATGGATACATAGCCTATCAAAGCTTAGATAGGCTATCTGCCTAGTATCAATCAGTGATGGTGATCTTGCTGAGAATTCAAAAAAGCATGAGCCCACAGCTCACTTCAGAATATCTTTTCTAGCACTGAGTGTAGCAGCAGAAGTGCTAATTTTTGTTGTATGAGGTTCAAATCTTTCTACAGCTGTCAAGAACCTAGAGAAGAAGAAAAATAAGTCAATATTCTCAATCTCTTCTGACTCAGACCTGAATAGCTGAGTATCATTCTTTCTACCTTTAATCAATCAATCCAATTAAAAATTCTATAAAATGATAGAATGTATTAGACGAAGAATAATTTACCAGTAAGGGTCCCATTGATTTCAAAGACATGGTACTCTTCTTTACAGTGCAATTTTGATCTGAGATATGCACTCCATGAATCATGAGTATATTATTTATTGAGCAAAATCCCAACTGATTTTGAATAGGATTTCAAGAGAATCACTGGAAACAAAAAGGATTAGAACATGTCAAAGTTCTCTGCAAAGAATGAAAAGTGCTTTTCCCATATTTTGTGTTCCCAATTATGATAAAAATAGCTGTATGTCACCTTATATGACATTTTATTCATAAGGCCAAACTTTGCTGGGAAATCTCTGTGCTTTGACTTTGGTAGGGTCACCACAGGTATATGTCAAGGTACAATTTGTGCTATAACATTTACAGCTGAATTTTCCCCTGCATTTAATATAATTAGGTTTAGTATTGCAGTATCTTTATATCAGCAAAATGTCACTGGGAACTAAATCCTCATGCCCTTATATACAGTGAGCAGAATGGACGTCTTGCCACTAGTTTAAAAGTAAGGTCCAATTAACTGTGACTTCAAATATGAAAGTTGGAGTTGAGCCTTTGAGCCATGCATCAGTGATTGCTTTTAGACTGAAAGTTGACATGAAAGTTGTGAATTTCAGTGCATTCCTTTGTAAAAGACCTTTTGGTATGTCATTATTTTTAGGCATTACCATAGACGGAAAAAAAAAGTCTATTATTTAATAAGTAGTACTATTCTAACATTGGCATCTGGAATTCAACTGCACAGGCAGTGGTAAATCAACAATGTCTGAATTCAATTTAATGTTGTCTTTTTTTACTTTTTAACATCTTCTATCTTCAGAGAACATTCAGGAAGTAGAGACCTGTTGTTGGCATCTTCTTGTTCCTGTCACTGTATAGTAACAATTTTAAGGCACTGCTCAATATTAAAGATGATTCAAAATTCCATCTTCAGAGCTGCATCTGAATAAATGTAAACCATAATAATTTTAATCTTATATGTTCTTATAGTCTTATAAAATTATACCATATTATCTAAGCAACAGCTGGTTCCACAACTAGGGGAACATATTTCCTGAAATTCATGTGGAAAAAAATTCTGAAATATAAAATTTTGTGCTTGAAGAAACAAGACAACCATCCACTGTCATATTATTAGATGATTTTTCTGTGTGTGGTTTCTTCTGTTTTTCCACAGTATTGTTTGTTCTGCAGATTGACAATATGGACAAAACCAGATCAGTCTTCTGTTCTGCTTTGGCAATTCCTTTGTTCTTTGGAGAATCTTATGCCTGCCTTGGATATCCTATATCTGACACTGTATACATCACTAAACTTCCTTATTACCTCTGGGAAATGCCTGTGGACTTGACTTGTGATGGTCATGTTTGGAATCTTTCTGAAGGGATATGCTTCAGAAATACAGTTCATTTTGGGTAAAGTGTTACTGGTGGGACTGATCAACAAACAAATTGTGATTCAGTTTTCTCTTTGTTTTTTGTGAGCAGTAATGTACTTGAGTCCTTCATTGAGCAAATTACTCAGCCTGCTCACTGTCTCACTCCTCAGGGAGGAGAGCCTCTGCTTTTACCACCTCCAGATAAAAGAGACAGCTCATGTTGTTTATCTCCCTTTCTTCCTTCTTTCATTTTGGGGGTCATACTTTTGTTTGTTTTTTTACTTTTGTTACTGGTAGCTGGAGAAAAGTAGTAAGTGTTTTGCTTCTCTATGCCTTAATAGATCCAGTAATACTCTACAAGAATTGGTCAGATGGCCTGCAGAGGCCAAGAGCAAATAAAAATTTCTTCTCAATAGAGCCTGCCCCTGCAACCCTTAATGTTTCTGACTTCAGAAATATTTAATATTTAAGTAACACTCCCTGAGAAGACTCATACTAAAACTAGAGTTCAAAAGATGATTGAGTAACACATGATCTTTGGAAGGTTGATACTGGATCTCAGTCTGTATATTAGTATATATAAGAGGAAAAATATACTCATAAAACCAACATTTAGCTAGAAATCTTTTGGTGTGTAAATGGGTTTCAGAAGTAATTTTTGGGGAAAGAAAAAGAAAAATCTAGCATAGGGCCCTTTTCTCTATTTGGATTGTTTGACTATTAATAAGGTAGATGGAATGAGAGGAACATGAATGCTTTTCAGGCAGACAAAATTTTCATAGGCAGAGACAATTTTGTCTTTGAGTGGGGGGAAAATAGAGTACTGCAGGGAACAAGAAACTGAATGAGATCCTTAGTGCATTATGAGGAAAGGAGAAGTAGTAATGCAGAAGATATTAATACAGCATGTGCATTTTGAGATGTTAATTCAAGACGATGGGAGGGATAAATGTCTATCAGTTTTGCACTGACATTTGAAAAAGACTGGCAGAGAGTTTGCCTGAATAGGAGAGTGCTACTGGCTGCTCATTATATGTTATGCAGTTAGAATGTCTCTTTCTTTCTTACGTATTTGAGGGGGAGGAAACATCACCATTGAACTTCACCTTAACTGACTATGATCCTGAAGACACCTCCTAGAGAAAAGCTGAAAGTTTCGTATGGTTATGGGGGCATGCAGGAATTAGATGGAATTCCTATAATGTAGACGTGGACTTTTCTAAGAAATCAAGTAAAGTAGTTCTAACATTTCAATGGCAAATTTTACGTTGGTCCAGCAAAATAGTTCTGACTCCAACATGCAACAAATATTCATTGAAGACTAGGAGGGTGCTGTAAAGCTTACGTAACTTTTATACGTGAAACTTAACATTGAAATGGACCTAAATTATTTTGAGGTTAGGATTAAAACATGGAATACTCTTCTTAAACTGGAGCAAGTGTCTAAAATCAATGAGGATATCCAGTAAAAACAAATGGAAATTAGTTTACTGTGGGAGAGTAATCAAATTCAAGAACACAGTCAAACTGGGCTCATCAAGGAGTGTGCAAATGTTAAAGCAAAAATGTTTATAATTCAGCAGTCATAAAAAAGGCAGTTCCTGTATTGGCTTGTATCAATAGGATTATTGCAGTAAATCAAGCTTGATGGGAACACCTGTAGAATAGTGCTGCTGTACTTGGTGGCTTTACTTGAAATAACGCCCACATTTTGGGATGCTGCGTTTAAAAGATAATAGAAATCTGCAAAGTGTGAAAAGAAGAGCAGCAATCTTCCTAAGATACTTAAAAACTTGATTCATGAGAGTGTGATAAGAGACCAAAGCAATGAAAGAATGTGAATACTCCATAAAATTAATTGTAAAAAACCCCCAAATTGCAAATAATACAAATTTAGAAGGAGGAAATCTTATGTCACAAGTCATTATCATCTGTTAGAAGAGAAGAAAGGGAGTTTTGCCCTGTCATGGGAAAATCTGAATAAGTATTAGACGATGCTTACTAATTATTTCTCTTGGAAGGTTCAGTGCAAGGAATCTGGCTGGAGTAAACTCATTTGAAATATTCACAGCTAGTCCTGGCACCACGAAGTAATATTTGCATCAGTTCTACCATGACTTAGGAGAATGAGCTACTATGGATAACTCATTTGAAGTCTCTTCCCACTGTCATAATTTGCAGAAACTCATTAAAGAGTGTTTACTTATTTAAATTAAAATATCAGATTGAAAGTACTAACCTATGCCTCAAGTTGTTTGAGAGTTGGAAGTGTAAACTCTATCAATTTAAAGTATTTCAAAGAGAGATATCTTTAAGGGTCAAACCAATATACTTTGTTTTAAAAAGCAGATGGTAACGGTAAAGAATCCTATTTTTTTTCTACTCCACTCCCTACTAGCCAGATTTTCCCTTCTAATGTAACGCAACATCTGTTTCTAATTCCAAAGCAGTCCAGACTATTGTGAAATCACAGCAGATGTACTGTTTTGGTACAGATTACATCTTACATGATTTATTAAATTTGTAGGGTGGCATCTGTGATACTTTATTATCTAGGAAATAGTAGTGATTAGAAACAATGGAGTTGCACCAAAATGAGTTTAATGTTAATGTAAATAGAAAATCCAAATATAGAGTGATAGTCCAAAGTCATTCAGGAAGTTATTAACAAATCAAGCAGAAGAACAAATCTCTGAAATATCAGTCCACTATTTTATTCATACATGGTTTAACATACCAAATTTGTTCAGGTCTTTTCCACCAAGAGAGGACTCAGAGAAACTACAGGTTCCCATGTATCAGAGACTACTTATAGAAGAACAGTCTTTCTTACTATTAATTAGGGCGTGATTTTAAATATGTAGTGATTTAACTGTATGAATAATGTTAGACTCAGACTCAGAACATATCTTAAACACCAAATGTAGGATTCAGGATTTATTTAGTTGTCCAGAATATAGGTATTATAGCTCCTTTTTGACTGTCTTGGAGACACCTGGAGTTTTCAGGTGCTATAGCTTCTGAGTCTGAATTTTCAAAGAAATTGTACTTCTGAAATATTTTCCAGAGCTGAATAGCTCTGCAACTGCCTAATGATTATACACAGTTAAGAGCCACCTAACACCCGTTTTGGGCACCAGCTAACACAGCCCTGGACCATGCTCTTTTCAAAATGCACAGTTTGTCTCTGTTTTTTTTCAAAACATTCTTGGAAGAATCATAGAATGGCTAGGGTTGGAAAGGACCAGAGTATGCACATTCTCCATTGCACTATAAAATTTACCAAAATCTTCGTTCGCGAAGTCAAGCCATCATAAAATTTAGCAGTATTAAAACCTTGGAGAACCTTTCATCTGAGAATTTGTTCATGTTCCTCCCAGAAGAGTTCTCTAGACATCAGGCTACATTGGAGATCTTTTTTCTATGTATCTTCTTGAGGCTGAAAAAGAAAGCAAAATGGAAAGCAACTGTCTTGAAGCTGGACAGAGAGAATTAGTGTTAAGGAGCATTATTTAGTATACAAATAGGTAAAGCATTTGGCTGAGAGAGAGGATATGTGTTTCTGTTGCTCTACAAAGTCTGTTCACATTACTGGTGTGAAATAACTTTCAGAAAAAACATAAATTAGAAGAAAGGTGGGAGCATTTCTCCATCACCTTAGCTCTTTATTTGGCTATAGAGTTTTATCTGCTCATGGGTTCTTTTTCTAGGATTAAATGACACCTTCCCAAGCACTGAACCACATCTTACAGAGTCAGTCATTTGGACAGTCTTATAAAACTGCAGATACCAGTTTGAATCCTTTCAGGTGTAAGCAATATTTGGTTTCTAGCATCTTGGACAGGAAATGCATTGATAGCAAAAATACAAACAAACAAAATGAACCCTCTTCAGTGAAGGAAGTTTATACCCATGTGAAGATAGTCAGAGTTATGTGTTCCAAATATACAGAGGTATCTTTCTTCATGTCTTTGGATACAACTTGGAGTTTTCCTTTATATCAGCTAAAGGTGACTGTGTCCGTACATTGTCAGACATATTTACATCAGGCTGATCCTTGTTTTGAATTGCCTTTGGAGATGCTGCTGGCCAAGCCTATATGAGGGAGGAGAAGTGCTCAGGAGTGTTTGTCATCTTTCTGGCTGTCAACAAACTGTTGTACATGTTGACACTACCTCAGGAGGAGGCTGGGGCTGCTCTTGCACACCTGACTGTCTTCGCTATACTTACGAAAGTATCATTGTTGGATGCAAAACATCTGTGCAAAAGAAAGTTTACCAAATATATCCTGAATCCAGACCATCCTGTGATCTGCCACTATCCTGGACTATTGACACGGTGTAGCTCTTTCTCGGCTCCATGCAGAAAAGCTCTCAGCTGAAAGGCCCAGCTCCAACAAAATCTTCAGAATTTTATTTTCTAAGTCATCTTTATTTTTGTATTCAACTCTTGTGGTTTAAGCTTAAACCAAGACATCAACAGAATGTGAAGTTAGGAGTTTAAATGTGAGCTGAGGGACTGTGTATTTTCAATTTATACCTAAATGTCAATGTTTTAGTCCTTAACTTTGAGGTGCACAGGGCTTTTATTGCACTGATCCATTGGAGTTTTTCTTTATAACTATCAGCCATCTCTTCTGAATTAATTCTGCAATACTCTGGAAAATGACAATATTTCTCCAAAGACTCTGCAAGAAATAATCCTTTAATTCTACATATCAATAGACTACAATCAATTTTCTATTTGGATTTTGAAAACTATTTGAATATGACTAAGTAAGGGTCCTGGTAAGTACTGGTCAAAATTAACTGTTTTAACCAAAACTATGAGATTTTTCATTTTTTTATATTTTTAAGCATTCTAGAAAGGATAAATGCACTTTTTTTTCCCCCAAAAAAATATTTATGCCACTTGCAATATGTGTGAGAAAATTAATGAAATATATGTCTATTAAAAAGATTGCCTTTTAAATTTTTACATAGGAATTTCATCCTAATTTGAAAAATAACAATGGAATTTAAGATTCCATAAAAACTGATATTAATAATTTTTAAAATCCCTTATAATAAAGTGTTTCAATTAAGTATTTAAAAAAAATAGCACAGTAAAAGAGTAAAAGTATTCATTACGTTTAATGTCAGACTGACATACGGGGAGGTTGGTGTGTATTTGGATGTAAGAGTCAAGATGCAGGAAGAAGGGAATTTGAATATCAAAGCTATTCCATAGACAAAACAGTAAATCTATTGTCTCAAAATATTTCATTAAGATAACACAAAAGCTGTCTCTTCTTTTTGCTCAGTGAGTGTTTTTATAGACTTTAAAACAGATTTTTAGTAGCCAGTCTGGTGAACACCAACTCTGTCACTGAAAATGAGTTGATGATAATGTAATTCTCCAATTTAGGCAGCCACCCAAGTCCTAGGGTTTCATTATTTTTACTAAATTATAGGGTTTGAGATAGAGACAAAACCATCTCCCAAATCTAATTTCCTGCTGAACTAATAGATAACTAAGGACTTAGATATTTGTATGACTACATTTGAATTTTCAAATGCCTAATCATTAGTGGAATTTATCCTCAAAATTGCCCTGTGGATAGGAAAAAATATGCTTAGAAAATAAGGGATCAGGAAAAATGAAAGACTTACACAATGTTACATACGAAGTCAAAGATGCCTGGGAATACAAAACCCTTCCATTTAATCCAAACCACTTCCTACAGGTTGCTTTCTCTTCCTTGGAGAATTTTGTGGTGTTCCTATCAACACACAATACAAAAAGGTATTTAAGTTCTTGATCTGTTAATTGCACACTGGCTATCATAACTGTTTCCCCTTTCACCCAACCACATCTTTGGCTATAAATGCTTTCAATTCCTTCTTATTAAATGTTTTTATTATTATTAAATTTCAAGGGTTGTCAAGCATTGGAGCAGGTTGCCCAGGGTCATGTTTGAGTCACCATCCCTGGAGGTGTAGATGTGGCACCTAGGAATATGGTCTAATGGTGGATTTGGTAGTGTTAAGTTAGTGGTTAGACTTGATCTTAATGGTCTTGATCTTAACGATCTTTTTCAACCTAAATGATTCTGTGATTCTATGACTTTCTT
>JANHGB010054681.1:0-16994 GCA_026283785.1 Coracopsis vasa
TTCTGCACAGTGACTATTTTGATTTGGGCTTGGAGTGTTCTGAAAAGTAGATGGAGTGCCAAAAAGGAGGATTAAGACCTTAAAAGAAAGATACTGGAGATGAGGAAGATGCATGGAGAAAAACACTGGGTGTGCTGAAGGACCTTGGCTGATATTGCCCTCAACTGATAACTGTGGGTAGCTGTATAGTGTGAAGGGACAGGCTTTTCTGCCTGACCTTCGTGTGCCAGCAGCAAGCCTCCCTGCTGAGAAGGGAGGTGAGAGTAAATGTAGTGCTTTGTGGGGGGTGAGTGCACAAGTGTGTGCAATAATCAGCTGGGGTAGAAGCTCTAATCTTGTTAGTTTGTGAATAAACCCAGTGATTCAGACCCGGCATGGGTTACTGTTTAATTTGCCTGTAACAGAAAATGGTGTCAGCTTGACAATATTGACCATTTACTGAGCTTTGAGTTCACAAGAATGCTGTGGCTGACCCTTCCCAAAATCATCTTCAGATAGCTTTAGGCTTTCTTTTCAACCAGGATATTAACTTCTATTAAATTTGGTTTTGTTGGGGTTTTGTTTGTTTTTTTGTTTCTGTTTTTACTTCCAACACACCACAAGTTTCAGTGGAGGTGCCTTGCCTATTCTGGATGACAGAAATCCTTCTTATGTTCTTGGCAGTAGGCGATCACTTAAGGAAACCTATGGACAGCTTGTATCTGCAAGAGATTTATTGGGCAAAATGTTTTTAACCTTTTAACCAAGGATTCTTACTAGAATATCTGCTATGTAATGTTATAATTTGGTTAAAGCTATGGTTGCAGGCTACAGTTTTCAGTGAAAGGATGATGGGGATGCCTCTTGTTAGGGCATCTTTGTACCTGAAACATGCAAAATTGCTGCCTAAAGCTCTGGTTGCATTTCTTCTCAGTGTCACACTACTGCAAAAGTTTTGGCACACCGTGTTGTTTATGACACAGCAGTCTCAGTTTCAAATCAACTGGGGATTCTCCAACTATTTGCTTTGTTAATGAACCATTTTTAATGAAGGAATGTTGCATGAACATAAGAATTTATGAATGGAGGCCTTTTTCCATCAAGGAGCAGCCCATGTGCATGCTCATACTGTTGGTATACATATCTACACTTGAGATCAGGAAAACTTTCTGTCATGTTATTGCTAATGGCCCTCGAGCCACTGCCACTCAGGCTAGGATATGAGGTGCAAAGGGAATCTTGTCTGACCCCAGCTACCTTCCGCTTGCCCACCGATGAGATGTCTTTTTCTGCTGTGAATTCCTAGCTGTGCCACAACTGTCCCCTGCTTCAGTAACTTAGGAGAGTTGAACGTTAGGTTGATTTACTGTCTTACTAAAACATGGATTCCAAATAAATGCTTCACTGACTCATTTTTCAATCTAAATCAATCGGGATTTAGGAGCTCCTACTACAGGATTTTCTGTGTAAGAGGATAAAGGCAGTGTTTAAACTGGAAGTCCATAATCTCTGTGCTATAAAATTGCCACTTTCCATCAGTGAAAACTTTGGTACTGATCCTTTGCCAAAGGGATGCTTTATTGAAAAAAACTGTGCAAGAAGATTTCTTGTTTCTTGCTTCTCCTTTCCAGAGAGGAAAAGCTCAGTCTTCTGATGGGCTATATCCACCCTTTCAGCATCCACCTTACTGTTGGATGCATCTAGCTGATCTGAGGATCTGAAACCAGTAGATGAAGTCTCACCATTGTCAGGAGTTGCCTGACCAGATGACAACAGACAACTTGAGTACCACTTATTGCATAATTATGGGTGAGATCATCAAATTATCTCTGCTCTTTCATGGAAATGTCATAGGAGACTGAGGAACAGAGAGTAAGATTAATCTATTGGTCCTTCATACATCTATGTGCAGTCTTCTGCATACAAAGAAAGTTGCAGTTCTTGACTGGATGTGTGAGATTTGTTCTGCTGTCCTTACAAGGACCTCAGGGGCAGCGAAGTCAGCCCAGCAGACATGTTTGCCCCTCAGATTAAGAGAAAATAGTGCCACTTCTGCTCAAGAGCAGCTCTGTTGCAACAGCTTTCTAGTTCTTGAGAAAACAACTTGCTATTTCCCCCCACTCCTTTGTTAAGGAGGAGTCATCAAGGAATGTAAGGTTATGGATGTGAGTGCTAGGAATCACAAGTGGTTGAGCACTGAGAGCAAATACTCTGGAGTGGTTGTGGAATTTCAATTCTTTGAAATCTTAAAAGCCTGCCTGGACAAGGCCCCAAATAGCCCAATCTAACTTCAGAGTCAGTCCTGTTGGGCCAGGAAGCCAGGCCACATGACCTCTGTATGGCTTCTCCTGGTCTAAATTTGTATATATCATGACAAAAAAGAATAATTATTTTTTGATTTTACTTTATCTCTGTTGGGTTTATGAAGTGTTTTAAGGGGGGCAGAAGCCAGGCAGGAATTGTTCTTTTTTAGGTTTTTTTTTCGCTTTATCCTGCACTTTATCAAGTGTATTGGCACAACCAACAGGTTGAAACAGGTAAGAACACACTGATGTCTGAAGTTGTTAATCCCAGGAAATGCACAGTTGCCAAGCATAGATCACTGATTGAGAAGTAAAACAATAAATCTTCCTGAGTAAAATGCATTATTACAATTGATAAACCTATAGCTTGTCTCTGCTGATTTCAGTCAACTTGCATGTGCAATGGTGATACAAGTGAAGATGTGCAGGAGCAGTGGTCCGTGTAGGACACCAGCAGAATACTTAAAAATGTGAAGTCCTCCACCTTTTCTTCTGTTGATACTTAAGTAGATTCATCATGGAAAATTTTGATAATTAAAATCTGCTTGTTTCCATTTATTCTGCAGTACAGGAGGAGGTAGATTACTTACACTAATAGTACCTGAAAGGTAGGAAAACAGTGCTGATTGAGCTGAAACCATAATGAAAAGGCTTTTTTAGAGGTAAGATTTGGAAGCTGCTATTCGCCTAAGTTTTTTACCTAAATACCTTTAGACCATATCTATCTAGATCAGAGCTGTCCCTTACTTTGCACTGTAGAAATCAGAGAATAATATTCACCAGGAGTGGGTATATAGAAAAGAATATTTCCACGAAGCAAAAGGAACTGAAATCTAAGTGCTTAATGATCTTAACTTGAAATATAAAATAACCATCCCAGCAGAATGGGGATTGTGACATGCCAAGCTGCAGATCTTAAAGCCACCAGCAGATAATGTCGTAGTGCTAGTATGATGTATGGAGAAGAGCTCCACAATCTCTAAGAGACTGGTGCTGATACTCTAAGAAATAGCAAAAGTAATTTTCTGGACAACTCAGTGCTTCATCTTTATTTCTGTGGAAAAGTAGAACATGGCTAATTAGAAACCGAGCCGTAATTTAACACTAATTTATCCAATGTATTGTAATGCCTAGCCCAATGTTTCTGCTATTAAAACCAAATAATTTCTTTTTAGATCGTTCAGTAAAGTGTATGACATGATCCAGTGCCGCATAGTGAATGAACCAGGGTGTTACCTTCTACTTAACCGGAGTGGAATCAGTAGGTGGCGCTGAGTGCAAATGTTTGGGCCGAGGTGGTGCAGTTGGTTGAAGATTAACTGTGGAAACAGATTAATTTGGCTGTGTTTGCTGATGATCGTGGCACAAGAACTGCCATGCACTGGCTGAATTTGCTGATGTGACAAATGTGGGAAGTGTGACCGATACTCGGTGTTGAAGTTTTGTTGTACTGAGTATTAGAGACAGAATGAGATACAAAGTGCAAAGCTGGATATTAAAAATGTATAGGTACTTTCAAACAGTGGAAGCTCATGGCTTAGAAATGATAGAGAGGAAGGAGACCTGGGCATATTTGTTGACAGTGTGATGAAATTCATCAACCTGTCTTGTAAAGATGATATGTGAACCTAAGACATATCAGAGGAAATACTTCCGTTAGTATTAATGATTTCCTTTTATTACAAGTCCAGAGGTTTACTGGTTAAATTACCTGTGGCTTTCCTCATTTCAGGGGAAGAAAAATAAAAAAGAAAGGTTTAATCCTCTTTCTTTTTTTTACTCAGTCATGGCAGGAAGTACAGGCATAGGTTCGAAGAATCTTCTCACACCCGAGGATCTACTTCATCTGAAGATTCATCAAAGCTCAAGTTAGCTTTTATGATATCTTGTCAAAAATGCTGTGAAGTACTAGGGATGACAGATACCATCACCCTACTTTTTACATCAGTTTGCGCCATTCTTGTATTGACAAACTTTAGATCTTTAGCTTTGATGTAGGAGTGACTTGCCTCCTGGGGATGCTGAACATGCTAGCTGGTTGTCATTTCAAATTTATGGATGACAAAAGTAGAAGATCTGACTGGATGTAATTGGTCTAGAGAAGTACATGTGGTTTTACTGTGTTTCCTGTTAGATGCTCCTGTGGTATGTGGAAGAAAAAAGGCATGCAACATCTCAGTCCCCTCCAATGACCCTGAGCACTTCAGTAGATAAAACGGGATGAGAATTTCATTGCATTCATTGACCTAGCTTGGCTCAGTCCTGTGATGGTTCTTGCTTCCCATTCCTGTTCATTGCCCAACTGATACAGATAGGTCCAAATTCAAAACTGTTGGAGAGGAAAGGTGGGGAGGCATCTGACATTAAGGAATGCAATCCTGTAGGCATGAAAGCTATTTAAATTCTCATTGCATGGCTCCTAGCTGTCTGCAATGGCTTGAAAAAATGCTAGTTCTTCATCAGTGAGAAGGGTCCTCCCATGGGGAAGGAGAGATCTACCACAGGATTGTTGTATTTAAATGGAATAAATTCTTCTGTCCCCTCCCCAAGCCCCTCTCCCACCTACTTGTACAGTCAGGTCTCAGTGACCTGAAAGAACTTTCCTCTCCACTATTTTAGTGTATTTGTTTTCACTTGGTACAGATAGTCTAAACTGTCCCCAAGGGGAGAAATATTTCCATTGAGTTGATTTTTATCTTTTACTTGCTCTGCAATGTTCTTAATACCAATGTTCTCAGATTTATGCAGGTTATAGTTGTGTTTTTCTTCTGTTCACTCCCTGTAGCTCTAAATTTGATGCTTAAAAAGAATCTGTTATGCATGTATTCTTAGATTATATCATGGCTTTATAGCTTTATACAACAGAATTTTTCATGCTTGTTACCCATTTCCTGGAAAGAGTCAAGGTTCAGAACTTAATGGCAGATCTGACCTTATTGAATCTTTACCCTTGCTAGTTTCCTATTTTCAGTCCTTTAAAGTGTCTGATGCAGCTTTTCCTAAAGTACATTTTGGATTAGGAAAATTATTAGTTTATTTTCTCAGAGGCTTCCAGGCCTCTGATTCCAGGAATCTTCAAAGTTTTTTTGACATCTAGGAGGTGCTAATGGCACTAACCTTTAATCTCAGTGCTCTACCTACAGCAGACAGGAGGCTGGGACCAACCCTGACTATGCAGTTGTCATCCAAGCTGATGTGGCACATCAGACCAAGATTCTGCTACTTGATCACACAGTAATCAGAAGATGAACCTTAGTGGTCAGAGCACATCCCACCATGGCATAAGTCACACTTTGCTCAGAAATATCTCCATCTCGATTTGCCCAGGACAGCTAGGTGGGATGTCTGTGTTTACCTTCATCAAACATTATAGAGCTGTCAGGACGTCCAAGTGTACAGCGGCATTCCACAGAGCAGTGCTAAGAATGTTTCTTGCTGGGAAGACTCAGTAATGTCTCAGACCCTAAGATGTAGGATGCTGCCTGGAGTATGCAAGTGTATAAACAAACATGACAACCAAATGTCAAAGAAAGAAAAGGCCAGTAAGCACTTCTCAAAATGATCCACCTGCTTATTCATCTCCCGGCTATCTTCTCTTTTTCCTTATAGTCCTCTGTCTTTTATAGGAACTAAGAACCTCTGCTTTCTGGCTCTCGTGATTTCCTGAGAAAAGAAAGATCCATGGAGGGGGAGGAGCAGGGGAGCATTAATGATTATGAGGACTCTAATCCTGTAGGCATGAATACTATTTAAATCATCAAGGCAAAACGTGCTATTCATTATACATTTAACTTTCAGAGACCCTTTTGATGTGCTTGAGGTAGAGCTCAGCAGGATCTTTCTAAGATGTTTTCCCAAAAGGATTGCAGTGAACATGAATTAGGGTGTTTTTCAGCCTTCTTTAAGCAGATTGCTGTCAGGGGTTACTTCACAATTAGCTTGTCCTTATTTCTTTCTAGGTAAACATTCAATCTGGAGGAAAAAAAGAGCTTTTTTCCTGTGCATTTTCCAGAGGTTACTTTAAATTTTATTTTAAGTGTAAGTCCCCACGGAGCCCTGGAACTGAATGTTGCTCACCTAGCAAGAAGACTTTAAATTGGCTCAAGTATAGGATTATATATACATATTTTTATGTCCTTACAGGGTACTACAAGGTTTCCTGCTGTTAGTAAGGTAAATGCAGTTTGCTAAATTCAATTTGCGCTGACTGCAGAGAGGGTGCGCTCTTGCACTGCTCTTCTGTCCCACTGCAAAAAAACCAGCTCGCCCGCTTCTGCTTTGGAGGTGTGGTGCTGCCTTGATTGAAAAACCTTTCCTGAGGCTCAGGTTAGCTTTGAACGTAATTTCATTTTGTCTCATACGGTTAATACTCGGACACTTTATTTGTAATAAGTGATGGATCTCTGACCGAGGTAGTTGTTTTTCCATCAAAATTATACCTGGGAAACCTTATATTTGGTTCAGGCTGTGCTGCTATACTACTAACATAATGTTTCATACATCCAGATGTTAAATTGTTGCTTCCTTCTTAGGGATCTCTTGGTCCCTTAACTACGCACATCCAGCTCAGGTGCGTGAGCTCCTAATTGGTTTAGCATGCAGAAGAGAATTTTTATTCCTAAGTGCTCTTGGGAATAGAACTGGGACACTGACAAGCTTTCTCTAGCCTGAAATGTCCATTTTCTCTTTTTTTTTTGTTTTTCCTCCCTTCAAGTTTTAAGATGTCTGCTGTAAATAGAGTATACTCAGCATAGTTGTAAAAGCTTGAAAATAGCTCCCAGCATCATCCAGATTGGGAATTCTTTGAGTTATGCAAACAGATGCTGATATTCCTTGTGTTATCCAGCTTTAGTTCAGTGGCCAATTTACCATTAATACTATTTTCACTGGAGTGAAATCTTTGTAACATAGTGTCAGCAATCACCATGGCAAATGAGTTAGTTTGTGTTCACTGAATGTGCATGGGGAAGAATAAATAGAAATAGGACTTCTAACACAAAGCAAAGACCTGTGGGAGCCATAACTTCAGTTCTTCTGTGCAGTTCTGGCTGTACGCAGGGAGTCTGTGCTGCCATCAGTTTAAGAGTTAAGCTTTTGCTTTTAAAGAGGAATTGCAAGTGAAACAGGCTGAATCAGTAGACCTTTTATTTAAAGAGGCTCTTACATGTAATTTAAGAACTTCTGAACACAACTGTATTTGTTAACAAGGTTCTTTCCTTGCCCCAGAATTAGTGTTATTTTGTTCTGGGTTTTGGTATTGGTTTTATGCTTGGGTTCCCTCTCCCCACCAAGCTCTTCTTTCCTATCTTCCTCTCCACTTCTTCCTGGAAGTTACTGGAGATAAGAATACTAACATCTGTTTCTTATCTTGTACCTTTTTGCTGGGGTACTGCCTCCATTTAGACTAACATTTGGTAAGACCATCAAAGACTTTCATTGTCTCGTGTTTCTATTAACGCTGTGAGAAGTGTGTGGCTGTCACTGACAGAAGTAAGCATTTGGCCTACTGCAGCAGCAGGGTCTTGAATTTTCTTCCAGAAGATCTTTTCCAGATCCTCTTTCTCTCTCCAGCTACTTCCTGGGATGTATAATAGTGCTTCAGAAAAGAAAAGCATGGTTTGTTGGAGCTGTGTATCAAACCTTCTGTGTTTTTGTCAAACCTTTGTCTGCTGGAGGCTCATCAAATATTTTGGATTCTGGTTTGGTTGTTGCATTTCCTACTTTGAATGCAACATAAAAAGCTTTCAGCAATGCAGCCTAAACCATGTGTCTTTTTTTTTTTCCACATGAGTTGCTTCTGTGTAGCTCTCAGTCATTACAGGCATGCTTCAATTCAGATTAATTTAAGAATCTGAGTAATCTAGTCAAAATATGGCCAGATTTGGAGTGGCTGAGAGTAATGTCCAGTTTACTTTCTATGTAAACTGTATAGTTTCCATATAAGACTGCTTAGAATACACAGATTAGGACTTTTCACCTTTGACAAAAGTGAAGATGAATATGTCAGAAGTGTAAAATATCAGGTGAAGTCGTAGTGGCCAGTCTCTTCCAATAACAGCATCAAACAAATCACATTGATGCAGGTTGAAAGGGAGAAAAGGGAGAGATTTTTCTAACTCCTGGTTTAGCTGCAGAATTTCTCCCTGAAACATTTTGTATGTGAAATCTAGTTGAGTTTGAAAAGCAATCGGATCCCAAGAAAAGAAACTCATTTGGGGCTATTAAATGTGAGAAAACACCTCTGGAAGCAACAACCAGAGCTGTGAAGAAGTTGGTTGGAAAGTGGAGCTGTGTGGTCCAGATGGAGGCATCTCACTTCCTCTACATCTCTCTTCATCCCCTTTCAGAGGCAGGCAGCGGTTTCCAGAGCTTTGGCTGGCTTCAGGGTGAGATAAGCTGAGAGTGGTTTGTGTGGAGGAGGAAAGGGACAGAAAAGAAAAGGAGTTTCTGCAATGAAATGATGTGGGGAAAAGCGTAAGATGAAATTAAAGAAAATTGCATTAAAAGAGGCTGGTGATACTGGCTTCTCCAACTGTACAGAACAGTGGTAAAGGGCTTTACAGTGAGGAGAAAATGAAGAGCAAACTAGAGCATGGAGGTGCTGGAGAGGGGGAGTGAAGGGAAAGATCAGTGGGACTTGACAAAAACAAGACAGAAAATTTGCAGCCATTAATGGGGCTTTAATACTTTAGCCTTTGTAACCCATTTCACCACTTACCCACCTACAGTGTAATAGTGTGTGATACTAGAGCCTCCAGTTATCGCTGTCTTTTCTGCCATTCACCACTTCGCTGTCACTACCAATGCTCTGTTGTGTGCCTAATGCTGTTTCTACTACAGCTGTGCTCCTACCAATGAGTGGGATTCAGGCCAGTGGTAATTATCAGTAAGGCTAAAGTTATATGTATGAAATCAAGCTTTCTTTAATGTGTAGAAACCCCTTTCATGTGTAATCTGGGCCTTATTATTTCAGTGTTCCACTGATTGTTTTAATTGCATCAAATTTCTGAGTGTTGCCTGTTGGGTCTGCTCTCTAGTTTGGACTATTGGCAGTTCTGGTTGTGTACAGGCCAGAGCAGCCTGAGAGCTGCTGTTATGTGTGTGGGAATCCCTTGGTCACACTTTTAAAGAGGTTTTTAAAAGTAAATATATCCTTTCTCTCTATATATATTTAATTCATACTACACAGTGTTTTCTAGAGGTATGCAGGAATATTCTTATTCCCTGTACTTAACAATGTCTAGCACTAAAACCACTTTTCTTCCTGAAAATCCAGTGATTTTGCACACAGGTCATGACTTTATTTTTGCCCCATAATTACTTCATTTATACAGGGACTTTGGCAGATGAAATCTAGATGACTTTTATTGCTTCATTATAAAAACGTTCAATATGCCCCCATACGGAAAGAATAAATTGATGAGGCAGACTTTATAATCCATCGAGGTCATTCTTTTCTCCTTAGCTGCAATCCAGTACTACTATATTTTCTGTGGTGATGCTCTCTCTATTGGTGCATGTCAGAATACCACTGTGGCATGAATTGATTTACAGCAGATAAGAAAGTGCTCTCAGGAGTTTTAATATAATGCAGGATATAATGTTTATAAAATGTCTTGAGAAGTGTAAAATACTGAAATAACTAATAAGTGCCTATAAGGATCTGAGGGGGTGATATTACGATTCAGATGTCAGCATCTTCAGTGCTTGATGAATGGAGTGTGCAGAAGCCAAATTCTGCAACTTTCCTTTCTCGTGTACGGTGCTGTGATTTGGTGTCCTCCACCAAGCTGCTAACATTCATATGATTGAGAGTAACTCAGTCATCTTCCTCATAGCCGCCCCTTCCAAGCCTGACTGAAGAATCAAAGACAATAGGACAGCTAGAAAATGGAATTGCATAAGCTTCATTTTCTTAGGAAAGCTACCTAAAAATACAGTCTTCTTGACCTATTCATCAGTCTTGCATCTCACTGAACTACAGCTTTTCATGTGTGACAGTTATCAAGACTTGGAAGCAGAGAACATTTTGATTAAATTTGTCTTCTTTGTTGCTGCAGATACATCCTGAGTATTCTTAGAATGTAAATCCTGCTGCTAATTAAGTTGTTCACTATTTGAGATGATAGTCTTAAAAAAGCATATCTTACCTCAGGGAGTCCCAGAAAGTAAAATGTCCATGCCCAGGTTTGCAACTTACCAGGAAGAACTACCGTATATCCATTCAGTGAAAACAATTGAAGCTATTTTCTTGTTTTAGTAAATTCTTTTCAGTTAGTAAAAGTTACTTTTGTTCTCCAAACCTGGAAAACAGGGATTGTTCTGAAAAAGTCACGTACTGATGATGTGGATTGAGTTGAACAATGCAGAATAAAATTGCTCCAGCTGATCTCTGTTTGCTTCATGCTCCATTTTTAACTATAAAGAGAACAATGAACAGATACAATATCTATGCAGAAGCAACATGCTTAAAAGGCTACGGCAAATAAAACCCTACATAATGAGCTTGATTGAATTTTGTATCAGAAAACCTGATGGAAGCAGGCTTCTTTATCAGCAGCAGAACTAACGAATTTCAGTCTGTTCTGGTTTTATTGTTTCTGTCTCCTGTCCTCGATTCCAGTGCCTCACGTCTCCTGTGATATCGCTGCTGAGCAGAAAGGAGCCTATAACCACCCTAGAGCTTTCCTGTTGACCATGGTCATACCGATGGTACACCCTTGGAGTGATGACTGCAGTTTGATATCTGGACACTCATGTACTTGTGCTTCCCCTTCACGCAGCTGAGAATTTTGGGGGAAGCTGTAGAAAGTGGGTTGCCTCAGGGATTGTGCTGTGTGTGCTCTGCTGAGGGACCGGGGCTGGCTCTGTTTGGAAGTGAGAAGGGTTCAGGGGAATCTGGTAGGCTGCTGGGACCTGGAGGATATCAAGAAGATGAACCGAGGCCCTGCATAGTAGTACCTGGTGGAGCCAACAGGTATAAATTGAAACACAAGGAGTTCTGATTGGTTATAAGGAGAAATTTCTGAACCATAGTGACAGTCAAGCAGTGGACCAGGGTGTGCATAAAGGTTGTGTAGTCTCTATCATCAGAAGTTCTCAAGACCAGGTTGGATAAAACATTGCGTAATGTTCTGCTTCGATTCTACTTTGAGCAAGAGGTTGTGTTAGATGAACTTCTGAGACTGAAGTCTTTCTATATAGCTATTCTATTATCATATTTTTGTGTGCAATTTGGTTGACCTTATGAGATAGCTGCATGAAAAATACAGGGATTTGCATGAACAGAAGATTACTTTTACATTTTTGTCCCTCCTGCTCCCTTAAAAAAAAAGCTTCCTTTTGCCTATGACAAAAATAGGTACAAATTTTGTTTCTTATCATCACAGTAAGCCTTTCCTATACCACTTCCTACACTCATAGCAGGTCAAGGGAAGTGAGGAAAACACCCCCCCCGTTAAATCAGGACCACTTTGTGCAAGAAAGAGAGCTGTTTATGCTTTGGCATTTCAGTTTTTCTCGCAAGCGGTTTCAAGGATCTTAAGCACCTCTGTTCCACCTATTTAACAGTTTGAATGTTTATTAATATAAATTGTCTTTTTTTTTTTTTTAATCCTACTATTTATAAACCAGCTCTTGGTTTAAAGTTTAATTCTCTTATAATAATTCTTTCTCTTAGTAAGAGTGTTTACTGTTTTGTAGACTGACATCTCACAGAGCTTTTTCTTTCTCCTACAGCCACTCTTGAAAATGTGATCATGAAAGGAAGGAATCAGCTTATGTAATCAGAACACTCTCCATATTTCTTGCCAATTTACTTCATTTAAATGTGGAAAAAACCTAGGAGGCTGACTTTGGCTTTCTCCTTAAGATGAGCTTTTTGTATATGACTGCTGTCATAGGCACCTATCTTACGGTGTACGAGGTGTGGTAACTGCTGGATCCTCTTTCTATGCACCACTGAGATTTTTCTTTTTTTTTTATGTATGTATCCTGATGTGGTTATTTTGGATGCAAAACTGTTGATGTGACTTAATTTTTAAAAATCAGGAATATTTCTGAAGACAGATTGTTACATGTGTGATATGCTTGGAATATTTCTTTTGCATTATTGATTGATGGAATTCTTTTCTCTCCAGCCACAGTATAGAATCAAGAGTTAAACAGGTTCAGAAAACAGCTGGTGCTTGACTGTTGACAAAAACCTGGACAGCAGAATTAGATAAGACTGAGAGAAAACCAGCCAAACAAGGAAGGTTATTATTTTGGACACTATGGGAGCATCAGAGGAATTTCAGGCAATAGAGGTGGGGGAGGGAACCAGCCCATTATATTTTTGAGGTTTAGGCTAAATAAAACGTTTTCTTGGCACAAGTGGAAAATTCATGTTTTAAGTTTGACTTAGCTGAGAGAAGATACTGAAAGACCAGCTTTAATTGCTCAAAATAGATGTAACTAGCCAGAATATTTAAAGAAGATATCGAATGGTTGAAAAAAAACTTCCTTTCTGAAAGGAGCAATAATAATAAATGTATTATTGTTCTGCTATCTTACCAGGGCTGTATTTCTCTATACTTTATTGTTATATTAGAGGCATAAATATCTCATTCTACATAAAGTAACTTGTTACTGCTGCTATGTATATAAAGCTGTTTATATAAAGGTTGTACCGTATAAAGATAAATGCAAATAAACCAAATTAGCCATCAACACATGGTAACCAAGTAAACTAATGTAGAGCAACCAAGTAAAGCAAACTTGCAGGCAGGTCAAGTAAAGCTGAGACAAGAAATCTGAGAAGCCTCAGGTCTGTTGCCTTTTAAACTCATTGCAAAGCTTATGGCCTGTCAGTAGTCATGGCAAAACTGTATTACATGGGTACACGGTCACACTATTAATAATTTGATTCCATTTTTTCTAGACTTGTATCAGTAAATTGGGATTTAGTTAATTGTCTTCAGATCTGTTCCACCCACATGAATAATGCACAAGAAACAAGTTTCTAAGCATAGCCGCTTGTTTGGTTCTAAGATCATCACGTATTGGATGCTGCACTATTTCTATCACAACGAACTAGCCTGTTTGGCTTAATGACCATGATGTCAGGCTTCAGAAAACACCATATATAACACCAGCTGTTTAAGAAACAAATGATATAGTTCTTGGATTGTAGCAGTACCTTCTGTAATTAGACTGTATAAACACCCTGAAGTGCTTTTATTTCAGCCTGCTCGTCACTATAGGCTGAAGAATATCTTACATACATATATTGAGGGAAGCTTCTTGCCTTACTACTTTTCAGACCATGGGTTCGTAGTGCTCTTAGTGTCAGCGTTCAAATTGTCCGTGATATCTTTCTCTTGCGTCTTTTTTGCCCTTGTTAAGCACCAGGTTCAGACAAGTGCAGGTGAGCTATCCAGTGTTTGTGTTTTCAATGCCTTTCAGATTATCCGTACTATTTAGCCACTGCATATTTACTCTGCATTTTGTCTACAGGAAGAACTATTCCCACGGGTATTCTTCAACAGGCTTTGAATGTTTCAGTATCATGTCAGTCAATTAATTTTCATTAAAGACCTAACCTTCGGGAGACTTTGCTGGGAAGGTCTGAGACTGCCTGCTGCACCTAGTTGTGGACCTGAAAGAAAATCTGCCAGTTAAGAGCAAGAATGAGGCTGGCTAGGAATAGAAAGTTATCACTAGCAGCTGTTTAAGATGCAGTTTTAATATGAATTAGATGCAGATGCATAGAAATAGAATAAAACTTTTGGATATGAAGGTAGCTGAATACTTTTTAAAATACAAATAGAAAACTCCATTTTCTGAGAGTTTTCTTTAGTCTGAGTCTTTCATTTCCTGCTTCGCAAAGGCCATTCTCATGGATTTAGATTATTTCAGCTTCACAGTAATTTACAGATAAGGAAACAGCCATCCAATATGCTCATGGTCCTATCCAAATTGTGACTGCTACTGTTCAATGGAACTTGCAAATGGCTCCTGAGTGGCCAAATCAGTCCAGATGTACTGCAAGCATGAACTTACTAAGACCCATTTTTAAGCTGTTTGAGGTTTTTGATACTACTCTTCTCAAAATCCCATTTCACAACATAATGACTTCAATGGTCTAGATATTCTCTTCCTATTTCAAATGGATATTTATTCATGGCTCATTGAGTCATTTGTTCTCGTGCATAATAGTTCATTTTCTTCCCTGATGTTAACTCAAATATCTGCCTAGTACATATATACGTATGCATGCTAGAATAATTTTGGCTTTTAAGAGGATTGCTTAGAACCAAACAGCAAATACTTTCTCACAGTTTCTTTAAAAACAGGCTCCCCACTCCTTTCATCTCTCAGGTAGGCCTTCTCTACTCGCCTTTTAAGATTCATCTTTCTTGAGCATAGGTCATCAGACTTGGATCCACTGCTGAGATGATGGCTCATGAACGATTTTCCATCTACTGGGAATAGCTCTGCTGTCAGATTTTATGACTTTATTTTTTTTCCAATACTGTATTGTAGCAGCAATTTATGTAGGCAAACCTGAGCAAGGTGCCCCAGCTCTATACGCAGAAAGAAAAGCTAACACAACACTGGCTCTCTGGTTATAAAACCAGAACAGCTCTGCCTTCACTTAGTGTACTGTGGGGTGCAATGATCATGTTGAAAGCAAAGCTTTACCTACTACTCATTAACAGTGTTGGTAACAAGAAGAAAGTTCTTCCAGAAAATCTCCTTCTGCCTTTTATAAAAGAGAAAGAGAAATGTAAACTCTTACATAAAGTATTTTGCTTGCAAAAAGGCTACGTTTCCGAGATTTTCATTATTTTACATTTCTGCATCTTAGTTGATTTTTGGTTCAATGTTTGAGTGTGATATTTCCCTCTTCATATATTCTCAGAGATCTATTTTAAATCTTGCAAAGTTTCTGTACAGTGTCTGTCAGTCTTATGCCATTACATAGAGTGTATTGCAATACTCTAGGGAAGTAGATTTTAAATGTAGTTTGCAAAATGTTAGCTACAAGAAAATTTGCTTCCGAATTCTTATTTAGAAAAGATGTGACTTGAACTGAGCTGTTGAACCTGTTTCTTTCAAGGCATTGCTTTTCCTTCTACAAATCTGATTTTATTATAAAATATGTGAGGAGCTGGGTAAGAACCCCATTGGTTCTTTCATCACATCCATCACAGTGGTTCCTGTGGCTGATCTGAACTCCAGAATTTGGAGCCTTTGAGGCACCTGGACGCAGAAGGGTATGGAAGTTCCTGAAAGAGAAAATTTTACATTCTTTTTTAAAATTAATAGTTTTAAAATAAATGTGTGAATATTTAATCATTTTAGCTGTTATTTATTAATCACTAATGATACAATAAGTAATGTTTAATATTCAATAATCAAATATTAAAAGAAACCTTTAAATGCATATTCTCTACATATTATTATAACTTAATATACTTGTATACATGTGTATGCACATAAGTATAGTTATAGTAATTGTATCACACCGTAGCGACTCTTTGCTAAAGGCTGGCTTACCTTGAAGTGGTTTGGATCTATCTCCAGTGCTCCCTATGGCTTTGTTTATACAGCACAGCACTTAGAGAGACCTTTGCCTCAGTATGTACCATTCAGATTTTGCACACTGCTTTTTGCACTAGCATGCAATACTTGTTAATGCTCAGCATCTGTCTACCTGACTTTGTAACAGCCTGCAGATCATAACCATTTGTTGCATCTGCTGTTGCTGCTGTTGGGACTTCTTAAATGCTGTGTATGTTGCTTGTGTTTGAGTAGTCTTTTCACTTCATGAGGTCTATTAGGCCTCATCAATAGCCTGACTTATGTCCTGGGGCACCTGGTCCATGAGAACTTCCAGAGAAGGACAAAAAAGTAGAACAGATCAGTATCTTTGGACAGAGTCCTTCACCAGACCTTTCAAGGAAACTAAATAGCTATGACACAGGACAGAAGGCCCATGCATCGATATATGGTTAGTATAAGAGGTGAGTAATAGAGAGTAAATGGTGAGGTCTGGTTGAAGAGAGATCACCAATACGAAATTACTTGCACAGCTCACCAGAAAAAGAGATGAGCAATGGGTTAAGAAAATTGCTGATAGTGCAAAGTTATTCACAGCAGTAAGGCTTAGAGCAGGCTCTGAAGAGTTGAAGGACATTTCCAAGTCACTCAGTTTTGTAATAAACTTACCCAGATCAAACTGAACAGAGGTAAGTGTAAAGTGATGCACTTTGGAGGACGATATGTGCAGCTTCAATTGCAAATGATGGGCTCAGAGCTGATCAGTACAACTCCGGTAAGATGGTGGAATTATATTAAATGATTCCATAAAGACATTGGGTCAGCATCCAGTAACAGTACAAACAGCAGACCAAATGTGAATTTTGGGGAGAAAATAATGCCATTATTCAATTGTATAAATCCACTTGCCTATCATATGACTTTACAGCCTAGGAAAGACGGAGGAAAGCAATAGGGGTCTACAAATCTGTTCATTGCTCTACAATTCAAAACCTAGGGGCCTAAACTACTAAAGTTAAAAAGAAACAAAGAGAAGGTTCTTTTGGAATGATTATATTTACAGCCTTGAAGATCTCCTGTAAAGCTTGTGCTGTGAGCAGATTCTGCTCCCTATTTTGTTGCTCTTTTACTTCATTGCTTACTCATAATAGCTACACCTGCTTCTTG
>JANHGB010054681.1:17094-38279 GCA_026283785.1 Coracopsis vasa
TTGTGTTATACCTTAGTTACTGGACTGTTCTTATCTCAACCCGTGGGAGTTACCTTCTTTCGATTCTCCTCCCCATCTGGGATTGGGGGGAGGAAGGCGGGGAATGAGCGAGTGGCTGCGTGGTTCTGGGTTGCCGGCTGGGCTTAAACCACGACACTCTGCTTGCTGCTCTAGCTGATACTGCAGTTTTTCTAACAGTCTCTTGTCATTTTAGCTCCAAATTGGAGAGTTTGCAGTACTGCAAAAAGGAGGTGTTTGAGCATCTATTGTTTTGCCCGTAAGTCATGAGAGATCTATCTCAGTCCTGACTACTGTAACTGTAGACTGCACAGCAATCTGGGACTACAGTTTACAGAAGATTTCTAAACCTATCTGCTGCCCTTTTGTCAGGCTGGAAGTATTCAAAATCTATGTAGATGACACCCCCAGTGATATGGTTTAGTGGTGGTCCTGGCACTCCCAGGGTAACAGTTGAACTTGATGATCTTAAAGGTCTTTTCCAGTCTAGCTGACTCTATGATTCTGTAACCCTGAGTCAGAAACTATTTCTCTAGGATAACCCCTATTCCTGGCACACCTAGGCATAACTACTTATTTCCAATTTTGTGTTGCTGTTTTACAGACCATGTCCAAAGAGGACTCCTTGGGGGAGAACTCCGGGCAGCATGGCCTACAGAATGCTGGTATGAGTGGTCTCAAACCTGGGGGACTAGAGCAATGCTGCAGTGATTACCTGTAGCAAGCAGACTGAAGGAGACAGTGGGTAGTGTGGCAGTTCTCTGCTACGTTTTTCCAGCTGTGTATGTATGTATATATATATATATATTTATTTGTGTATGGAAGTGAGCAGTGTTCATCTCATCCCAAGGTAAGTTCAGCAACTTCTTTTGTTCCCCTGCCAGTGGCTCACAGACTGAGTGGTTACTGGAGAACAACTGGGAAATTCTGAGAATTGGGTGGGGAGTGGAGAGCAGAAGGGGTAGGGAAAAAAGCACCACATTTCTGATTCACCTCTGTCACATCTATATATATATATATACAGATGTCCATCTGAAATAGCGCTGTTCGCTGTTCACTCTTCACTTTTGTGCATTCAGCCAGCACCTTGTACAAGACTGATCTGGCATTACAAATCTTTCTCCTTCTTCTGTTTCCTCTGAGGTGTGAGAGAGTTTCAGACAGACAGCTACAAGGGCCTATAACTATTTCCTCTGAGTAACAATGCTGCTATCTCTGAGCTGCTTCCACAGACGGTGCTAAGGGTATGAGCTCCATGTAGCAGGGGTAGAGGAGGTATGGGGAAGGGACAGTTTCTGCCATCCTCTGCAATGCCTGGGCAGAGCAGACTGTGGGGTGACTTTGAGGCAGAGGCACTAAGCTTCCCATGTATAGGCAGTGTCCTGTGTAACAAATCCCTGGTATCAAATGGGACCACTGGGTGATGCACTGTGAGCAACAATCAGCAATACAATAAAAAAAGGCAAGCAGGATCCCGGAGGCAGACACATACAGCAGCGAGGTTCTAATGATGGTTTGCATATGCATCAGTAGTTCTGGCAATTTATTTCTGGGATAAGCTATTACCAAATGTTTGTCTATTTAGGAATGATCAGTTTGACAAATGATGGTTATATAATGAAGACTCTTAAATTGCTGACCTTAGGAAGCCTGAAGGGGAGGTAGCTTTAGTAACTATCGAGACTGAAGACTCATTAAAATAGACACAAATTGTATTTTGCCATCATGAAGGTTATTCATCAGGAAGCAAAATAGAAATCACCTTTTTTTCTTCCTAAAATTCAATACATATGGAGAAATTGCACTTATATTTAGGGAAATAAAGAAAATTACAACATCAGGAATATTTCTATATGGATCGTCTTTCAAATGACTGCATGACTGGTAAAAATACCTGTAGTGATTTGGAACCAAACCCTAGACTCAGCTTGAAGTTTTATGTCACTTAAAAATAGAAATTAACTCGTTAGATGTTTATCATAGTTCAGGAGAAATCACAGTTGAGTTCAAATTTAGGATATGTTTCTATTACTGTTCCATTTGCTGTTTTGTGTATCTCTCATATAATTTACTACAACTGGTATGACTTTATTAAACCATGACTTTATTAAGTTGAAGTGGTTCAACTGTTCAGCTATCAAACAGAAGATGCTCAGAAATTGACTTAGTCTATCTTTCTTAATTATTTATCCACAAAGGACAAATTATCCCTTATGTCCGATGAAAAAGCTACAGTTCATTTTGAGGACAATATTTAACAGTGGCTACTCTGACACTCTCTCCTTAAATTTCCTGAGGGATTCCAAGTGTATGCTATTCGTTATGAAGATGGCATAGATGGAAGAGATTATATATAATAAACTGGCAGCAAAGTAAGATTTTAATGGTCAGCAGAGAGATTTTACTTTTTAATTCAGATGGAGATGAAAAGCTGTATAGTAATAAACATTTAAAATAGCAGGGAAATGAAAAACTGCACTATTCAGTAAAAAATAGTTCTACTTCTTATTAAGGACCACAATAACCTTTTGTTTTTACTCTTCAGTGAGGAAAGATGACTAGGAGCAACATAAAAAGGAGCCATTCATTTGCTTTAGTCACTCTCCAACATACATGCCAGGCATCCATGTATCTGCAACTAATTTTCAACTTCCATGACCATGAGTGACCTGAAAATTTCATTTGTCATGACAAGCTGCAGACAAATATTAACTAGAGTTAAGCTTGCATTTATGTAGCTATTACCAAGCCAGAAGGAGATTTGTCTAATTTTATGCTGCAGTTTATTTTTCCTGTATACATTCTGACATAAAGCTTTGTACAAACTGAAAATCTACAGAACTTGGCAACATGTAAAATCTTGAGACTTAGCTATTTGTCCAGGGATTTACTCATTATGCATTCTGAAGGGCATCTCTTCCAACAAGCCAGAACTCAGTAATATGAAGCATTTTTGCATGTTTGATTAGGCATTCTACTGCTGAATTCCAGATTTATTGCACACAGGAAGTCAGGTGTTGCGAGAATAAAACATCACAACTTCCTAACATTGCAGTCACTTCCTATAAAAGACTATGCCCTCAAGAAACAACCTACAGTGATCACATCCTCTACCTTTGGGAGGTGTGTGTGTGTGTGTGTGGACGGAGGAGAAGGAAATCTGGCTATGAACTCTAATAAACTAACAAGTGGTAAAATCATAGTAGTCCTTCCAGCAGGTACAAGCATGAAGGAAAATTGAGTTCAATTTTTAAGGTATCTTCCTTAAAAATAAATAATGAGAAAAACTGCAAGCCAGGGCAACTGAATTCCATTATCTAGGTTCCCATCATGACTAACATCCTGGCAAAACCAAGAGAACTTCACTGGCAGGGCAATGCACCTTCGCTGAGACAGGATAATGCATCTGGGGAAGCCAGCACTGAGTAAATGGACAATACCAAGACAATCAAGGACTTCCTGTCTGCTCACTGTGATTCCAAAATACAGAGCATCTGCATCTCTACATTGCCCATTTGACACTGACTAAAGTCCTAAATTCCCACATCTAGCCCAGAGGTCTATACAACAGTAGCCTAAATAGTCCACCATTACGTGGATATCCGAACTTGATTTTGACCAATTCCACCTTGGCCTGCTACTGTAGCACTGCTGCTAAGCCAGTCTGGCTTTCTACATTGTGACTGTCATTCCACTGTTCTTGCCTCTGAAGGTTTATCTGAGATATATGGGATCCACTAAATAAATTCTTGTCTCCCAACAGAAAACGTTGTGTAGCTTTAACAAAGGTTCTTTGTACCTTGATGGGAGAATGAAAGTCCAGAAAGCCCTTTGCTCTAGACAGGTCTCTTATCTGTTCACTGCCCAAAAAGGTTAGTAGCAGGTTTTGCTCACAAAGTTAAAGTTCATATCTTAATAAAAAAATTCCTGAACTGTGGTTTAACTTGTATTGAAGTAAGGCTTGACCCACTCACTCCCCTTGCTGAGCAGAAGTCCTCTCTCATTCATCAGATATCTGTTTACCGGGAGATTCCTGTTCTCAGGAAGCCTTGAGCTGCTCGTCTCCTTCACTCTCAGTGACTGCAGCGAGCTCCTCGCTGTCTGTGACTCCACTTAGAGCTGGATGTTAGTGGAGATAATGTTTTACAAGCAGGGGGTCATAAGGGAACAGGATAAGTTGTTCTAATAACATCCCCAACCAGTATGGTGTTTGCTGCTGTGCTGACAGCTGCCTGGTCTACCTCACCAAGGGGACTGCACTGCCTTCTTGGAGGGGTGGGTCAGGCTGAGTGCTCACGTGGTCTTCAACTTGATTTGCTAGACTGGAAACTGAGCCACGCTGTCTGTACAAAGACGACGTTGTTCTGTTAGAGCAGACCAGGTGCTGTTTTTTACTAATCTGAGTGCAACCAATCTAACAGCCTGAAATTTCTGTCTGATAGGTACATCTACAAGCAGTAGTTTGACTAGATACCTGTCATCACAGTATAGCTGGTACCCCTTTCTGAACATCTCATTAAAATACAGGAGTTTAAAGTGACGGCAAAAAGTGGCACACTGATGCAACTAAAATGCTCTGTAATGCAAAGAATGATAATCTATGTATGACAATAGAAAGATTTAATTATTTGAGTGTAAGTTGTGCACAAACACACACATGCTCTCGTTGCCCCCGCCTACAAGCTAAAAAGAATTATGAAATGTCTTGAGCCCTGCTCCTGTTTTTATGAACATAGGATATATGCTGAGACTCACATTTAGCCCCCGTTGTGAAAGCACTTCAAGTTTTGCTAGTCTTTGGATGGTGCAGGCTCACATGTTATGTGGCACAGTTGCACCGGTGCAGTGCAGCACCTGTATTAGCATCACAATTGTATCTGCTCTGATTTACAATAGTCATTAAAAGTGGATGCATTAGTACTGTAAGCTGGGACTGGGGAGGAGGTGAGTGGGAGTGATATTTACCCACCTAGAATGGAGGGAAAACTCTTCTCCTTTAACTGGAGGAACAAAGGAATCACTGTGATCCCCAAAATCTGTCCAACCAGTTGTTATTTTTGAGATTTGGGAATTTGAGTCTCAAGTCTCTGGTCTCCTTAATAGCATTCAGAGCTTCAAGTGGAAAAAAATCATAACTTCAGGTACAGGAATGTTTAAAATACATGAAAAATTCATTATGCATTTTGTAATATGGTGCCTGGATTTTGCATTAGGCTCTTGGTTTTCAAGCTTTGTTCTGCAGTTCCTGTTTCTAATCTGGATGTCTGACTTTTGCCACATGGAAATCTCTCCTTTCATTTGTAACAAGAGTTCATTCAGTCTAACATTTCAGCATGATGGAAAGGCTCAAAGAATTTGGGATAGTGGAGTCTGGTATTGGAGGGCAGAGGTAATAGATGGAAGAAGAAATAAAAGGGACGAATGACAACAAATCAGTGATAAGTCCAAGCCCAGATGGCTCTTTACACCAGCATGGCAAAACACATCCTGTTACTGTAGTCAAAGTCTCCATAACATTACATGTAGCTATACCTCTTGTGGCCTCTCATGCCATCTAAAGGATCTGTGAACGGATGGTTTGACTGGAAGCTGCCTTTGGGGCAAGAATAAGTTCATAGTTTCAGATTCTTGGGTTCCTTTGCTTCTCTGTAACTACCTTCCCATGGAAAAGATTAAGAGGAGACTTTATTTGATTAATGTCAGCTAGAGTGTGCTATAGAAGGGAAGAATAAATGTTTCAAATGATAAATGTCACACAACCTACTTGGCAAAGAGAGTGTATTTCAAAGGCAATTGCACATTGTGATGATTTTGGGTATAGGCAGGTAGAAAAGATGAAGAACCAAAGCATACATCTACCGATGAAAGAGATGAGGATAATAGAGATGGAAAATGTGAAGAGACATGAAATACCAGAAGAAAGTACTCACAATATATTGACAGTGATAAGCTAGGAAAGAAATAGTTTTGAGAAAGTAAACCTTTTTTTGAGTGAGAATGGGGTTGCTCAACAGGGCAGAATCCAATTAAAAATGTACATTATAATAATCAAGACAAAGACTAATTTCTTTGCTGATTTTTTTTTTTGCTCTGCAAAAGTATCTTTTTAAAAAAAAAATAAAGAAAATATTTGGGTTATTTTAGACTGTACTGAATAATAAATTGCCTTTATATAATGCAGTCTATCTTGATAAATCATTTTTATTATTCGCATATTGGTGCATTGCTCCTGCACTTGTTAGTACCTCATGGATGGATATTCCCTATCTATTTCATTTAATTTGTCAGTAGTAATAAATCACAGTGGGTTTGTTTGTATGTCCCTGAAATAAGATAAATAACTTACCCTTATTGCACTTAGCCCCAGGCTTCCTTGTGGGTAATATGTATGCCTGGAAAATTAAGTCAGAAGCAATAGTTTTTTTCATGATCCAGTTGCTGTCTGTACAGCTCTAGAGAATGGAAAACTAATACTTCAATTTCCAAGCAGCTGGGACTAAGCTGCAAAAAATGACCTCCAATGTCAATTCTGGAGCCACATTGAAAAGGTTTCACAGACAAGTATATATAATTTCTTCTAAAAAGAAATAAGCTTGAATTAGAAGGGAAATAGAACCACTCACTAACAGCTTTCAGCTTCTAAAGAGTTGTGGTCAAAATGAATTGAATTGAAACAAGGTAATTTTGCAGTAACTCTAGTATCATCAAAAGGTTCTGTATGTATTTAGGGCAGAACTGAGTAGTTTTGAAGATGATTTTAAATAGCTCACTTCCTAAAACATGAATATTTGAGAGAACTAAGCATACAAAAAAAAATTGAGTAGAATACCTTTGAAGATGTTATCTAAAACTGAAGAGGAAATGGTGCTTTCCTTGCTACAAGAGTATCTGATCTCTTGTATGTTCAGGGCCCTGAGGTCACCAGTTAGCCTTAGTGGCCCTCACCAGCCTCACCTAGGGGCTCCACTTACCCCATCTGCCAGTGAACCTCGGGCTTCATTTAAGCTTAAGCTTGGGTTTTTGATCCTTGCCTGAGCTATGTTGTGGGCATAATGTCCCCAGCTCCTCCTCAGGACAGACCTTGGAGCCATGCAGCAGGTAGCATTATTTCCACTGCTGCCTCTGGCCCCGTCTCCTGCCAACCCTAAGTGAAACCCCAGACCTAACTGATTGCTTTGCTTGGTCTAGCGCTGTTGATAGAGCCCATTGCCAGCACCCTGCCCTGCTGCTGTGTGTGGATCCTGTGAGGCTGTGTCCTAACCCTGCAGGACTGTGCCTCATCGGAGAGGACAGTGCCGTACCTCATTAAATGCTTATGAAATTGGTGGTCCCTACGTCATGTGAATCTACCTTCTCTGTCCCTCAATAGAGGCAACCCACTACGTTTAAACACAGTTTGGAACACAGCTGGACACTACTCCTTATGTGTACTGTATTCATGAAGTTACAAAGGCCTTCTTACCCTTTTCTTTGCCCTACAGAGCAGAACAGAGCCAGAAGCAGCAGTGCTGTGCTGCCACCCCGGAATACCCAGCAGCATGACGGTTAGTTAGTCTTTTGGAAAGGCAAACACTTAAATCAGGATGCTCTGTCAGTGGTAGCAACCGCTCTGGCTCTGGTGGATAAAGAAAGGATACAGAGCTCCATCCTCACTGTCTCTCTGAATATTTCCTAAAACCTAACACTACTCTGGTTTGCTTTCAAGATTGTTCCTGTATGTCTCTGTAGGGGATGAATGGAGTATGAGATACCCATATAGATGGAGATGAAGTTGCTAGAGGTTTGGAGGAAAAATCCTCTTATGGTTTGAAAGCTTGTTTAAAGAATAGGAAAGAAAAAGTAGGGTTGATGGTAATTTTCCGGGATAGAGAAGTATCAACAGTGGCATCCCTGGAATAAGTATTAGACCAAGGTTTGTCCAGCATCTTCATGACTGACTGACTTGGAAATGGCAGTGCACAGTGAAATTTCCAAGCTTGCAAATGATACTTTTTGGTATTCAAAGGCTGTTCATATTGCAAGAAACTGTAGAATGACTTCATAAAATGGAGTGAACAGATAGCCATGTCATTTTGTCTAGGAATGGGGAGAAGGAAGGGGCACATGGGCACCTCTTTAGGAGACATGGGGTTCCATCAACAGCAGCAGTGTAGGGTCGCTCCTGATGACACTGATCCTGTGGAGGAAGAATCTTCATCTCAGGAAGCCAGACCCTACAGTGGCATAAAACAGTACTGTGAGCTTGGGATGAACAGCAGTGAGCTTTTGGGTGTAAAGTTTCCCCTTCAAGACATGAGTGCTGGACATGTGGCCATTCTGGGACAATCGCAAGGAATCCAAACACTTAAATCAGTCTCTGACCTTCTGAAGAGTTCGGTATCACTCAGAAACTCGGAGATTTCATTGTGCATTTCCTTCCCTAAATGGCGATAAATGTATTGAATAGACTAAGTCCCTCTGCTGATCCCTGCTGGGATTAAATATAAATTTTGGGGAACAGGCACTTAGGCTACGACTATACTGCTGAATTAAACTGTGCCTACAAATGCTCCTAGGCATGGTTGGGGCCAGAGAATGTGCTTAATTCCCAGGATGACATCATGCCATCTTGACAAAAATCCCTCTGGTTCAGTACTCCAAATCTTTCCCATTAGGTCTTGTGCTTCTGCATGGATCAGCCCGTCATAAAATAAACACCTTTTGCATCATGTTGTGAAAACCATATTCCCAGAGGCTGTTGTTTTTTGAAGCCTTTGACAAGAAAAACAGCTCAGAGATATGTGGGATGCTGAAGAAATGAAGATCTCTATTTTGGGGACCCTGTGTGGGAAGAAGGATCAGGAGTGTGTATATATGTGTGGGGTGAAGGTGCATGTAGCATCAGATGCATCTTCCCAAGTATCTGTGAAGGGGCAGGATAAAGATCGGAGGACAGAGACTATCAGTGATTTTCCACTTGGTGCTGTTGCAAACTAAACACCTAGCAAGCTAGCAGGCCTGCGCCCACACCTCCTGCCCTGGAATGATACAACATGGACCTGCAGATGTTTGGATGGCAGAATGAAGTGGATCTGCCTTTAGTATGTGTTGCTTAGATACCTTAGGTCTGCAATTTATGCAGTCCCCCTCACTAGAAACACCCTCCCAGATGACAAAAGTTTTAGGGAAGATGATGCTGGACCCTTGCTGCCTTTTCAGCCAGCTCTCTCTGGGCGCAGAGCAGCCTCACCAGGTGCTTGATCCGGCCCACTCCCTTTAGATGAAGCAGAGAAGCACCCTCCTCATGATGACCCTCTCACAGCACAGCCATTCTTCCCCTTTACTTGACAATCATTAGACACCAGCAGGAAGACCAGGCTCACTTTGCAGCTTCAATGCAAAAAGGCAGCTATAGGAGGAGGCAGCAGGTACAGTGTACAAAGGACAGTGTTAGAAATATTGCCCAGGAATGCAGGAATGGTTTAGAAAAGTCAAAGCTCAGCTGCTGAAGGACATAAAAGGCATCAAGAACTTTTATTGCTACTTCAGCAATAAAAACATGGTCTAATTGCTTAGTGGGTCAGTGGCTTTAATGAAGTAGACACGGGCTGAGGTACTCAAAGCCTTAGTCTTCACCAAAAATATCTCCCAGGCATCTGTGCTTAGTGAAAGTGTTCAGGGAGAAGAGGAACTATCACTAGTAGGTGAGGACTGAATCAGGGAATATATGCAAGAACTCAACTGCCACAAGTCCACGGGACTCTATCGGCTGCATCTGAGGGTGCCAAGACAGCTATAATGTCCGTTCATGACCATGCTCTGCTGTTACGAATACTCAGGGAGATCAGGAGAGATTCCTGACATAACTGAAGAAAGTTGTACCCATCCTGAAAAATCCCTAAAAGTCAATTTTGGGAAATAGAGCCTTACTTTGGTGCCAGGAGAAATCATAGAGTGAGTCACCTTGGAGCACACTTTTCCACACATGCAGAAGAATGTAACTAGGAGCAGTGAGCATGGAGTTACCAAGGGTAGGTTAGGCTTGACCCACATGCTTGCCTGCTATGTTTAAATGACTGTGTTTATGGATGAAGGAAGAGCAGTGAATGTCACCTATTGCAGCTTCAGGAAAGCTCTCAGCACTGTTTCCCACAGTATTCAAGTCAGTATGATACCGTCTGCATAGATACATGACTTGAGGCATAAACAACAGGTTGGAAGTTTGGGCCTGGTTAATGGATTCCCTCATCCCACCACATTTTGCTTTCAAATCGGTATTTCTTATGGTCCTGTCACACTATGGTGGTTACTTGCAGGGCTTTTTTCTCAGCTTTTCTCATACCTTTTTTTAACACTGTTGAAAAATCATAATTATACAATCTATTTCTCAACATGAGTATTATGAGTGCCAGGGAATAGTGATGGCTGGCTGCTTCCTCAGGGAGCATGGGCTGAGCAAAATAACAGTCAGCAGGGCTGGTGCCTTGCTGTCCAAATCACAATCCTGCACTACCTGAGTGAGATAAGCAGAGCAGCCCTGGAGATGGTAGCCAGGTTGAACTCAGAGTCCAGATCATAAGGCAAGTCAGGTCCATGGGTCAAGTCAACTGAGTCAGGTCCAGGTCAAGCCAGGAAGCCAATCTGCTGGCTCAATCAGGGTCAGGCTTGGTGAGGGTGATCTGGATCAGAACGGCCCAGTGATCGTTGTCTGAGGAGAAAAAGTAGGTCTTGGAATGTTACAAAACAAGGAAGGGGAAAATTTTTGACCTGCAAGAACTGACTTATTGCCAAGAAGATGTGAAACATTTAAGTGGCTACAAGAGTGAGACCCTGGTGAGGATGATCATCTCCCTTGCTATAAGAAAGATGGTGATGAAAATGTGTGAATGGACTGCTGATGGAAAGTGATGCTCTCCTGTGCATGTTCATGTTCCCATTTGTGTTCCTCAGTTCTAAGACTGAAGTGCTAATGAGTTAAAGTACATAGGGACATTTCAAAATGCGAAGAAATGTGTTCAGTGAAGTTATTGTGGCCTTTCTTATTTCAAATGACTCATGTACATTGCTACCAAAAAGCCTGTAGACCAAATGAACAGTCTCATGCAAAACTTGAGCACCATGCTAGCTCTTTTTGCACCCAATATAAATAATATCTTATCAGTTAATAGGTTCCCCTACTCCCACAATGTTCTCCTAAGTTACTATCCCAAACTCATTTAATGCAAATTGTGACAGTTTCTGCACTTGCTTCTGAGATTGTTTTTTATAGGACATTGACCATCAGACTGCTGCAGGCCAGCATGAAATTACATCTCAGTTTGATTTTAATGGAAGTCCCCTGTGAACACAATGTTCCAACAGCCATAAACTGCACTTTCTCCACGGGCTATTTCATTGCAGAGTGGCTAAAAATATTGGCGTGCTCTCCTGCGCTTTGTGCCTGCTGTCCCCAGATAAATCCACCTTCAAACAACAACCATCATATGTAGATATCATAAGAAGTTGTGCTTGGTTTTGGTTGGTGATTAGCCTTAATATTTTTTATTAAGAAATTTCAGGGTTTGTATGCAGTTGGGGTAACTGTGGTGAACCTAACCAGAAGACTATTGTCTATCAAGAAGGTAGTGATCCACAATACAGTCAACCTGAGCAAGCACAAGCCTGTGTTCTGGCCAAAAGACATATGCAAGGTTAAGAAGACAGGTCCAAGATAAAGCCTGGAAAGCCAAACGACACCCAAAAACATGGCTAGGGACAGGTGCACCTAATACATAGCTCAGGAAGGGACTGAAGGCCCAGGACTGAACCCTTGCGCCATGGGCATGAGTGGAGGCCCCAGAAGAAGCTGGTCAGGGTGATCAGGGACTTTTAATGCTCTCACAAATCAGTTCCTGACAAATGCTTGGCATAGCAAACAGTTAATCAGGAGGAGATGTTTGACCTGCAAAAAGAGCTAAGTTGTTCTTGCTAACAGGATAATGAAATTTTGAGGGGCACTTGAAGATCACAGAGGTAGGAGGTCATGGTGCTGCTTGTCACACGTTCTGTGGGGAGGAGGAGGATGAAAAGGGGAAGGTTGATCACTGTGTGTTTATCACTGTATAGTGGTAAACCTTTCAGTAAACTACACTGTTCTGTAGTTCATGTCCACTTAATGTCTACTGATTTCTTAAACCAAACATGGTGGCACTTTTCCATTCAGAGGAAAACTAAATATTCTATTCTTTCTACGCAGTGGCTTATGTATGTGGCTAAAAAGGAAAATACTCAAATCCATCAGGCACTACAAAACATAAGATAGAAAGCAAGCGCCTAACTTCTTGGATGACTCCACAGTCAACAACTGGGTGCTGACAGCAGCTGAGTTTAACGTGTGCTTTTCCCAGAGCTGTGACAAGTGCTACCAAGGAAATTACTGAAATCCTCTGGCAAGGGCCACCTTTGGGCACTTGTTACACAACACAATGAAGGATGGACCACCTGAAGACAGCAGGCGTTAACATCATCTCTGCGTGGGTGCAGGAGTCGGCTGCTGCTACAAAGCCAGGTGGGAGCTCCTGCTGCTCTTAGCTGGGAGCAAACACTGCTGATCCTCAGGGGTGCACTTCTGAACAGCAGGGCATGTGCCTGTTTCCTGTATGATGGAGCAGCCTCTAATGAGAAGACTCATTACTGTGATTTTACTAATCGTCATCACCGTATCAACAAAACAATACCATCTTGGACACCCCAAACTTATTTCTGAGAGCTCTGGCACCCTGACAGCATGTTTTGGGCTCATGAAAGAAAATAGTGTTGCTACCAGTGGAAGAGAACCAGATGAGCTGTGTGGCTACCTCTTTTCTCTGACTTATACTGTGTCCTTTTGTGGTTTTGTCAATAAAGATATGGCCCTCATTTCATGTAAACAAGCCAAAAGAGATGAGACTTTGGAACACAGCACTAACATTTTTATAGCTTGTTTTGCCCCTACATAAATATCTCTAGAGCTTTATGACTTAAGTGTCCTTCAATGACACCGGCTTTATCACAACACAGACTTCAAGATTTTCATGAATTGTTCAGGATACTGGCAGACCCCCAGCTTGGTGACTGTTTAGGTGACAGTCTAACCTGACAAGTTAGCTGTTGCTAGACAAGACAAGATAGCCTGTGGCTATCTGCAGTGTTAATGAAAGCTGAAAGCATTGCTCTAAATGAAACAAAAAAAAACATCAATTTTGAGTTGCTGAGGGACACCATCTTGGACTACAGCATAAATTCAGATGGCATCCCAAAAGACCATGATAGTGCAGTGCTCTGTTTTCAGGAACAAGTCCCTTCAGAAGATGCAGAGATGCTCTATGACAAGAAGGTACTCACCAAGAATTTTAATGGCCTTCCCAATGATTTTGTATGACTGGTCATTAGGTCATAGGTGAACAAGAGACAAATGGGCACTTAGTGGGAGCTGCACCTTTGCACTTGATTCAAAATATATGCTGCTACATAAGAACCCCTGCGGTAAGCTTCACATTGTGTCCTTAGCCAGGGAGATGTACGCCAGTAAGGCCTACTGCTTTTTAGAGGCATTTGAAGTTGCTACTTATGTACCATATGGGTACCTGGTTGTCAGTTTAAAGGTTTCCGGAGGCTTTTAGGATAAGAACTTACTTTTTTCTGCCAGTGCAACTGGCCATTTACATACTGAAAGGACCTACCGGCATTCTGTGCTAAATACGGGGGACCCAGACCAACCTCCTGCCTTGCTATCCGGCAGGCTTAGGAGTACGATGTCCCACTGTCTGACAAGTGACCTGTACCTTCTGGAGTGCACTCAGGGCTATGCCATCAGCCACTCTGGTACATGCCTAAAAATGTTTCACTGGCATATGGGTTTGCTGAAGAAAAGAGAGCTGTCTGGTGTCCCTCCTCACATTTAGTCAAAAGGCACATACATCCTTTGGTTTATTTCTGTCACATTGCCAAATATGCTGTCCATGATCCCATGGTCCCATGATCCCATGGTCCCAAGTGCTCAACAGTGGTGGTCAAAGCCCCTGCAAAGTGTATTTCTGCTCCCATGTCTTCTGTTTTAACCAAGGAATAGGTATCAGCACGTTGCTGATCTGCAGACAAATTGAAGGCAAACAGTTTATAACCAGGGGTGAACTCCTCCCTGTAGGCTGAGAGCATATATTTATGATCTTTCATACGTCTGCCACTCTTTGTATGAGCTGCAGGTATTCTCTCACACAATAGCTGTTCCTAAAATCAAGCTCCAGTGGTTTCACTAGAAACATGCACTAGAAACAGAGCCACAAAACTTATATCTCAGTGTTTAAAGTTGAATGGGTTCTAAGCATAATTGCCGCTAAAAGCATCATTTTCTGTCAGCACAATAACAAGCAGCTTGGGCAGCTGCCCCAAAACCCAATTTTCCTGTTTGCTGATACGACTGCCTGCCTGTTATGCTAAATGATTTCATGTCCACCTAGTCAACCAGGTATTTAGTGCTGGCCATGTGTAAAGCCTCAGTGTGTTCCAAATGCATCCTCAGTGCCACTCATACTCTCGTCACAAAGAGCAAGCCATACATAATAACTTGCTTGCAGGTCCCTGTTGCCAGGGATCTCATCAAACAAATGCTACCTTTGCTGTGTATCAGCCTAATTCTTACACCCTCTCAGTTCTACAAAAGCTTATCTTGAAAGAACAGATCACAGTGGAGTGGTCCCAAGTGCTCAATCTCCTACTCTGGGCCACCAGAGCTGAGCATTTCCTCGACTGCTACTGATTTTCTCCTTTCTGCTGCCTAGCCATGTCTTTGTAGAACAGCCCCATGGAGAAATGTGTGCACAGTGTCACTGCTGTAACTGGAGGGGGACAAAATTAGCGTGCAGGAGGGGTAGCAGCTGTTGCCCTGGTGTGTTAGTCCGCCTCCCAAGAAAACTGATGGAAATCAGAGGCTGACAAAGCTCATAGGTTCACTGGAACTGAGGTTGGACCCCTCAGTGTTCATAGTTTTGTAGCAAGGGTATGGCAGATTGTTGTTCAGATCTCTCTGATCTTCCCCATTCCTGTCCATGAAAAAGTCTAGAGGTGCACACTGACATGCTGGAACATGGAGGTGCCTCCTCAGTCTTTTCTCAATGCTAGTCTGTCCTGGGAACACTTCAAACAAATCCAGCTTTGATTTGATGTATTATTCTGAGCAGCCTTAAATGTAAGCCGTCCCTTTTAAAATACATCTACTTTTCTACGTGGCAGAAAAGGCCTTCTTTCTGTCTGGGTTTTCAATTTCTTTGCACCATTTGGCCTGGGTTGTTAATTTTCCTTTTCCCAGCCAGACTGCTGTCTGGTGCCTCCCATCCTCGTCTCCTTAAAGGGCAGGCTCAGGCTGTCCCTGTGCCAGGAGGCATGATAAGTATCTCTTTCCTTTAAAGCCTTTTCTCTGAATGTGAATAACTCGGAAGCCCTCCTTGATTTGCTGGCGTTTCCAACTTGCCCAGCAGTGCCTCGGAAATGCGTCCAAACGTATTTTTTGCAATGTCTTGTGTGATACTTTCAACATGTGACTTAACAAGTTCCAAACCTCATTTCAAAAGCTGTCTGGTCTTTCTACAGCTGAAGTATATGGAATGTATCTTCTGCATATGCGGAATATATGGCAAGCTATGGAGTATACCAATTATGCCTGTGGCACACATAGGAGGGGTGCCTGGAAAACTAGGGACACTGTTGCTAGCCTGGGCTGTATAATTAATTTACAAGGCTGGGTTCCCTGTACCAGTTTACTTCTACCATGTCAGTAGGGTTTATTAAAATATCAAAGATTTCCAGGGATGGAGATGGTGCTTCAAAATCAACTTTCTAAAGCAAAGTAAGACGTGCTTGTTCTGGTCAGTCTTTATTTCAATTCTGACAGGGTCAATGTGCGGTCAGTATATACTGGCAGACAGTGCAGCTTACTACCCATGGCAGAAATGATCTCATTGTTTTTACTGCTGGTTAGAATATGTCAGTAGATGTCCTGGTGCTGGGAGGCTTCTGTGCAACTGTTAAATACCTGGAGTGAGCCTCCTACATCACCAGCAACGACTTTTTCCTTCCTTTCCTTTCTAAAGTGATGACCTTCTCAATTTCATAGTCTGCTATTATTTAGAATCCCTTTTTGATGTTCTTCCACATGAAAGGTCCTTTCAGTTGATTTGTGGCTGTGATCTATTGAGTGATATATGGGTATCCCTTTTCACAATTTTAGCTACTTTGAAAATTTCATCAATGAATGCTTTTAACCCTTCTCAAATCTCTTTTTTCTTTCAGACACCCTCACATGGCCTTTCTTTTTAATGAAAGGTGAAAATTCTTTGATTTGAATTTAATTTAAATTTTTAAATTTAATCCCCACAAAGTTTAAATATTTCACTTCCACAGGCTTTGTGGCTGTGATAGTTCTGAGGCAGTTGTAGGTTATAGCTCCTTATAAACCCTGAAAATGTATTAATGTAGCAAAAAGTGTTGGGCACTATAAATATCTCTACATCGTGATTTTGAGTGCCCTGTAAAGTGCTCTGTGATGGAGACTTTTAATTTGTTAATAGTAACAATGCAGTGAACGTGAGACAGCTTTAAAAGGTTTTTTTGAAACACCAGCTTAAAACATCTTTTCCCAGTCAGTCATAACTTCTGAGGTGGTGTACCCTTGGTGAAAATGGTTCTAAACCAGCCCTGGCTGTTATGCAGTGGCCTGCACAATATACCTGTCACCCTGAAGATGCACTAAAGACCAACCTTGCATCTGGAAAACCGGCACATCCACCAAGGCTGCTGCTGTGCCTCCATCTGTGTCACAATCCTCTTGTTTTATCTTATGCTTTCTTGCTGCCTCTTGTAAGCTTTAAGCATCTGGGTTTGCAAGCCACGCTTGCCACTTTGTTTTTCTTTGGTGAGGGGATTTGCCCTTTTGCTACTTCAAATGACTTATACCCCCAAAGCTTCCCATTTTCCCAGGAGCATAGTGTCTTCTAACAGGAGCTATGGCATGGATATGTCTACCAGCAGACCACTACTACACACATTAAGAAATGAAACACTGAGCAATGTTTAACACATATGCAGAGAAATTTTATTAATGGGGTATGAGGAACAATGATTGCTGGTCAGGCTCCTTCAGCTCCAGCACTGATGAAGTCTCTCCTGTATATGCCTGGTTGCATTTTCCTATTAGGGATCTTTCACAGGAGTTTATAATGAGTATGACTAGGAGACATCAGAGTTCCTCCCATTTCTTGAAACTGATTTACAAAGAAGCAGGTGTAGTAAGATGGAATTTTCTTCTCTCCCTTTGTTGTTTAGGATGAGTATTCTTCCTTTTGTGTCTGACAAGGTACCTTCAGGAGTCAGTGGATTCCATATGCAGCATTGTACGAGCTACACTGGTTCACAGGAAAATTGTTGACTTTGAGGGGAGGTAAAGTTAAAGTATTCCCAAATTACAAGCCACAGCAGAGAATATAGTCCATAAATGATGTGCTCAGGAGGGAAGTTAAAGACATGACTGGAAGATCATTGTCGTCTTTTTTTTCACACTCCACCACAGTCAATCTGAAAACTTCATAATTGATATTGCAGTTGAATACATACTATACTGCACTGAAATGTTCTGGTTTGCTCTTTTGGTGCTGTGTTAGCTGATAATCCATAATCATACTTAAGATATCCCATTTGTTCTCCCAAACTAGTATCCTAATGACTTGGATAATGAAATACTGAAGTTCTACTTTTGGCTCAGCAAATGTTTTAAAGCATAACAACATGAAGAAATGACAACAACCAAAAGTTTTAATTCTGTTTTTTATTTCTTAATTTTGATATAAATTTTATGCTAATTTTTAATATGGATCGTTCTTTCTTTTAAATATGATCATTTAACAGACTAGTAAATTCATAAATATCTGTGGTTTTAATTTAGATCATTAAGATATATCCAGACCATGTTTATTTTGTCAGATCATTTGTGATTAGTAAAAAAATTTGCAAACAGCAATGTGAAAGTATTTCTAGCACTAGGTGTATTTTGGAGTGTGACATACAGAAAAAGCTTTTTAGCCATGTGTTTCATTCCCTTTTCTTACATTTTCTGACTGACACAATCTCAGTCCCTGCAGATTGATGAAAACAGCCTTTGAAATTTGATTGTTCAAATGAAAAATGAGATTCTATTTTTTCACTTCCCAGCTGCCATATTAAAACCAGTTAAGATAAAGAATGAGAGAACGTTGCTACAGCTCTGTATTTGCTTTTTAATGACCACCCTTGACAGTTTACTATATGGGCAGAAGGCTTAATATGTATGTAAATGGGACATTTCTTAACTTCACTTTCTTGCCTGAAATGGCTTGTCTAAGTCTGCAGTGGAACAGTGAAAATATGTATTGATTCCAGGCAAACTTTATCTATTCTGGGAAGAAATTCAAAGGTTGAGTCTGAGATTTTATCATTTAATGATTTTTAATGATATTCAATGACACAGATTTCATAATGCAAATACATTAGTAGAAGAACAACAGTGACACATGATTTTTATTCAAATTCATTTAAATTTCACATTCTTTTTATTATGAATCAATTTAATCACAAACACTTACAAATTATTTCACTTCCATACAAAATATTTCGTACTGAAATGAAGTACCAGTAAGCGATACGTATGCATTGTTTCAGTATATAAAGGGGACTTGTGAAAAAGGTGGTGAGAGAGTTTTTACCAAAGCCTGTAGTGACAGGACAAGGAACAATGATTTTAAACTGAAAAGGCGAAGATTTAGGTTGGACATAAGGAAGAAATTCTTTATGATAAGGGTGGTGAGACACTGGGAGGTTGCTCAGAGAAGTTATGGGTGCCCCATCACTGGAACTGTTCAAGTTCTGGTTGGATGGGGCTTTCAGCAACCTGGTTGCTAGTGAAAGATGTTCTCGCCATTGGCTGGGGAGTTGGACTAGATAAGCTTTAAAGGTGTCTTCCAATCCAAACCATTCTATCATTCTATTCTCTAAATTGGAAAACTTTCAGTCATATTCACATAAATTAAATTCTCTAAAGTTTTCAAAATATCAGTGAAAGTTCCATAAAGAAGAAGATTAAAAATAATAACATTACAAAATCCTGCTAAAGCAGCTGGTAAATGAAAAAAGAAAGTAACAAAAAAGCAATTAGAAAAATGTACAGGAAGTTGTGGTAACAGTTAAGAACATTCATTTTGCAAAAAGAACAAGAGCTGGAACATGTAGATTTTAGAAACAGAGAATAATTTATTATCAGAGTTGGAGAGGTGTTAAGAAGGCACTTAAAAAATGCATCTTCCCGTTATGATCTCAGGAAGCGCTGTAGACATTGTAGTGGTTAAAAAGACACTGAGGGGCTGGGTATGACAGACCTAAATCCTGGTAAAAGTGCCTCAGTTATTAGGTAAAAGAGAGATAAGTGATTCTTTTCTGTTACTGCATATAGCAGTGCCACTATTTGGGTTTGCACCAGGTAACACACTATGATCTGTGTATCTATCTCTGTTAGGCTGCGTGCTGTTTAATTTACACAGCCATGCACCATCTTTATCCAAGGTTGAAGCAGATAAATTTAGATCCTTGTCTCCGTACCTTAGGGAACATTTGGTGAAAATAAGTACATGATGTCTGGTGTTCCTGAATTCCACATCCTCCTTTGGTATCTTGCTTCTCAATCATACCTCCGACTCAAACCAGAAGACAGTTTCAACCCAGAGTTAAAGATATCTTTGTAAGTAAAAACATCAGGTGTGTCCTGCTGCTCTTCACAAATAGGCAACAACTGGCATATTAACATGGAGTTAACATGAAGTCTGCCAAAGCTAAGCGTGAATACAAATACTCACTGTATGAGCAAGCTGATTTCTGTGTCTTGTTAGTTTTTGCCATGTTTGAATCTTCTGTTTGAAAAGTTCCAGCCATTTCAACCTATGTCCTCTTGTTACTCATTGACCTGGGCACCACACAGCTGGAGAGGACACGATCAGGTCAAGGATGAAGGAGAGGGAAGTGTGGCCTCAGGTACCATCCTTCTCAATCCTTCTGATCAAGAGGAAAGCCTTTGGTAAGACAAAACACATCTGGTACAGCAGAACATAGAATCATGTAATTATGTAGATTGGAGGGACCTCCAAAGGTCATTAATCCAACACCCAGTTTAAAGCAGGCCTAATTTGATCAGGATCCTCAGAGACTAGTCAAGTATCGAAAACCTCTGAAGATGGAGATTCTACAACCTCATGGAACAACCTATTCCTGTAATTGACCACTCTCATGGTTTACAAAAAGATAAATCCTTATATTTAACCTGAATTTTTCATGATCTGGCTTGTGTCTGTTGACTCACATCTCATCCCTCTACACCTCTGAGTAGAGCCTAGCCCTCTCTTCCTCCTATCCTGTTGTTGAATAGCTGATTAAGGTCTCTCTTTAGTTTTCTCTTCTTAAGCCTGAACAGGTCCAGGTCTCTCAGTCCTCTTTGTAGGTCTTATGTTCCAGCTGCCTCACCATTTTTATGGCCCTCCACTGGACTTGGTCAGTATGTCCCTATCTCTCTTGTAACAGGGATCCCAAAACAAGACACAGCACTTCAGATATGATCATACAAATCCTGAGTAAAGGGAAACGATCACTTCCCTGGACTTGCTGGTTACAGTTTTCCTAATACAACCTAGGATGTGATTGGCCTTTGTTGTAAGTGTGCACTGCTAACTCATGTTCAACTTGTCCATCAGGGCCACCAGATCCTTTCTGGAAATGTGGTTCCTTAATAGCTGCCCCCCAGCCTGTACTGTTACAAGGATGAACTATCTGTTCTCTTCAGAAAGCTTTGAATTCTTTGATCATGGCATTTCAGTCAATGAAGATCAGGGTCCACTATGACCCAATCTTCATTGATGGTATCCACCTGTCTTCACAAAATTTCATTGCAAATATGCAGCACTTCACAGAGTTTTTGATCCCAACAATTCTACTAAAAATAAGTGACACAGTTAAATTTTAATCCCAGCCTTGCAGCTGGTGGACCTGGGGAGATGGAGCTAAACAGCCTCACTTTACTTAATCTGGTTCTTCATTCAAAACCTTGAAGGCTTTGTTTCTAGACTCATTCTTGGATCTCTTATTTTGGTCACTCTGAATTG
>JANHGB010054684.1:0-13160 GCA_026283785.1 Coracopsis vasa
TGAACAAGCCCAGCTCTCTCAGCCTGTCTCCATAGCAGAGGTGCTCCAGCCCTTGGAGCATCTTCATGGCCTCCTCTGGACTCACTCCAACAGCTCCACGTCCTTCTTACGCTGGGGCCCCAGAGATTATGGGTGCCCTGAAAGGGGTAGGGCCCTTGCCAGAAGACCCTGGGGAGGCTGCAAGTACCCCCCTCATTTCGGAAGGGTCATGTGCATATGTGGGGGGCGAGCAGAGGGATGTGTGAGGAGACATATTCCTGCAGTGTTGGGTGCTGAGCACTGGCAGGGAGGGGTGAGAGAGGCCATGGCTGGACAAATACAGGTGGGCAAGCAGCTCTGGTGCCAACAGCAGTACAGCTCTTCCCCTCTTCCCCTAAGTGACGAATTAGTGACCTCTTCCATTAACCTAGGCCATACAAAGGGGATCAAGTCCTTTGCTTTCCTTCCTAATAAGCTGATAAAATGGAGTTTGATAGAGTACATTGTCCTGTAAACCTCCAAGGTCCAAACGGATCATGACAGCAGCCAGTGTGCCCGGTGTGCTGCCAAAACACCATTGTTACTAACAATCCCTTAAGCATATTACACCTACCACAACAATCCTCTTAGAGGAAGCTGTGAGACGGTGATAAAGGATGAGGCATCGCTTAAACACACCTGGGCTTGAGACCAGAGGGCACCGGAACAGGCTGCAGGGTTCTTGTGTTCTGCTCAAGGCTTTGCCATCAGCCCGTAGCCTCCTCCACTGCTCCCAGGGCAGCTTCAGCCCCGCGTTCCCTGTCTCTGCTGTCACCCCATATCCTGGAGTAGGTCTGCAGTGGGACAGAGCCCATGCCCGCTGTGATGTCCCACTGTGCCCCATGGAGCTGCAGGGTGCAGAGCAACCCCTTCACTTGGAGAGCAAAACAGCTCCTGGAGATGTTTCACAGCCACAGTTTCAGCTGGGAGAGCGTGGCTCCTGCCCCAGCAGCACCCTCATCACACACCTTCATATAGAGCAATTCTTGCTGGTTTTGGTGGAAATGCCAGTGGGTGGACATTGCCATGCAGGGTGCAGAGCACCCAAGAACACCACCACAGCCCCTGCGCACTGGTGGAGGAAGGCAGAGCTTTCCCAGCTGCAAACACATCCCAGGCAAGATGGCACCATCCTGAAGGGCACCAGGCACACAGTGGGAACCACGGGAGGGTGGCACTGGGGCTGGAAACTCCCGCAGTCATCAACCCTGTTCTCCCCACCCAGCTCCAAGGTGTGTGTTTGGAAGGGAGAAAGCAGCCCCCATCCCCTCCCATGCCACAGCATCCCGCATCACTTGGCCACCACAGCAAGGACCATGTCCCAGCACCTCCATGTCCCAGCACAGTCCTGTCCTGATCCAGGGGACCCAGGAGGGCCACGGCCCCACTCACCCCCCCTGAGAAAGTCAGTCTGGGGCATGAGAGGACGTTCTTAATTCCTGACCTCAGCCTCCCTGGCTAAATCAGGTGCCTGTGGTCTCCTGCCTGGCGCCAGCAGCCACCAAGAGCAGCTTATTCCCCTGTGTGCAGCTCCAGCCACACTGCAGCAGGGATAAGGCAGGATCACCCCGATTAGCCCCAAAGCCAATGGTGCTAAGAGCCCGCTGTGACGATAGGAAGCTTTCTTAGGGCAGAGCTTGTCAGGGCAGTCACACTGCTGATGGGAAAACACCCATTTCCAGTGACTCCCAGTCCCATGAAATGCAGCATTTCCACATTCCAAGCCCTGCGTTTTGGGGGCCATCCTCAACAGCCACAGCCCCACACGTGCCCAAGCACCTGTGGAAATGCAGCATCAACTCTAAGGGTGCTGTGGATACAGTGGGTAAAACTAGATGGGCTTCAGGGTCCCCTCCAACCCAGACCGTCCTGTGATTCAATGATTCTACTTTGAGGAGCCCTGATACCCGCCCTGGGGAGGCCAGAGGTGCCACCTCTTTCCCCAGGTCTCAAACTGGCACTCTGCAACCAGGAACAGGGCAGGAGGTACTGCGCCCTTGTCCCATCACTGTCCATGTCCATGGCCTGCTGCTTATCCCTCTGCAACAGCCATATGCACTCCACCAACTGTAACCCACAGCCTCCCCGATACTGCTCACTGCTCGATCCACAACACAGCAAGAAACAAATCTCTCTGCACACAGACTGCATCCTGCTTCACCCTACCTTCTTCTTCCTCACCATGAGTGCCCCGGGCATGCTACCAGGGCACACAATGACTCACAGGGATGCAGGGATCAGCACGAGCTGTGGAATTGGCAGAACAAAGGGGAGAAGCCTGAAGATGAAGGGAGAGCCTTTGCGAGGGCAGTGCTTGAGCTAAAAAGAGGATGCTGCACCCCTAAACATGCCACCCTCTCTGTGTCCCTTGTCATATCCCCTCCAGTCAGCACTTCAATGAGCACTGTGACCATAGCCTAGCTCAGCACCAGAGGAAAACCCATCATTCCAGGGAGAGCCCACACAGGAGCTTTTCCACCTCTGCCATGGTAAAGTGGGGCTGCAGCTCCAGCCTTGGCACCACTGCCCAAACCTGCCCCTTGTACTGAGGTGCCTGCTCATCAGAAAGGGGGGAAAAAAGAAGACAAACTCCATTAAAAGGCTTTGGAAATTTTATTCTTTACAGAATTTGAATAGGTTTTTTTGTTTAAACACAATAAATACTTCAGCAATAGCATTTAACAGACCAGAATTTAAACCCACTGCAGTACCTAAACTCCCAGAGACAGGGCTCCAGGACAGTGACTGGGGTCCCAAGGCCCACGGCAGCTTCATCTGATCCCTATTTTGGGACAACCCCAGCCAGAAGGACCAAGCACACTCGGCTCTGGTGGGGAGCACAGCAGAATATCCAGGCTCCTGCCAAAAGCAGCTCCTTGTGAAGGTTCAGCGGGGAAGGGGAAGAACCAAACCACCACAAGCACCAAGGTGTCTTTCACTGACTCATTGCACAGCGCTAGGAACCTGAGAGCAGCCGTTGCACCAGCTCTCTGGCCCCGCTGCACAGGGGCTTGGTGACAGAAGACCGAGTCCAAGTGGTGCCACTGAACTAGCTCCTGGAAGGATGGGGCAGCATCACCAACTGCTTCCACACCCTGCCCAGGAAAACTGAACAGCCACATGGACACAGGCCATTGAAGATGCTCTGAAGGGCTCACAGAATCATCAAATCACAGGATGGTTTGGAGTGGACTCACTTCAACAGCTCCACCTCCTTATGCTGGGGCCCCATAGCTGAGTTGCAGACATGGTCCCTGTCCTACATTTATAGGGCCTGGCTAGAACTGACCTGATTGAGATTAGAACAGCTCCCAATGTACAACCTACAGGTTTGAGTGCACCCAGGAGGTAACATTGGGCCAGCTCCATTTAAGGAGCTTAAATAAGTGTTTGCAGAGCCTGAGAAACTCATGCTTACAACATGGAGCTCCCCCAGCTCTGGGAAAGCTGTCTCTAGCAGGTGGCTGATGTTTACAAAAGGAGAGGCTTTTGCCAAGCCCCTGCAGTGACCAACCACTGCAGAGAGGAGGTAACTGGAGCACAGATATAGTGGAGGAAGGACCAAGCTGAAACCAACAGCACATAGGTGCTTGTTTGTAGGCCTGCAGGTCAGCCACAGCACCTGCACCTCTAAAAATCACTTTTAGATGGCCCAAACCCAAGGAGGTCCCAAAACCTGCACCTCACCCTCCACCCCAATACCACTTGTGAGTTTCTGCACTGGGTCCCTGGATTGGTGCAGAGGCAAGAGCTGTGGTAAGAAACGTAAGATCAAGATGATAAAGGCTGTAAGTGAGATTCCTGCTCTGCCTCAGCTACACAAGTCCCGTGTTGACACCTTGGAGCATCCCAGGTTCTCACAAAAACCTGCTGCAGAGCAAAGCATGGTGAGGATGAGGAGGAGCTGGTGGCACTGGCCACCTTTCTCCGCAGCACAAGGACCCACCGGGAGACTGACATCTCCCAACAACTTCACCCCTCCCTGAATAGGCTTGTTTGTGCTCAAGCTCTGTATTGAGATAAAGTGTGCAGAATAGATTTAGGAAAGCATAAGACAGTCCTGTTACCAACCCAGGAGGTCCATGGGTAATAAAATAGGACTCACTATCCCTGGAAGCAAAGACAACACAGATCAGCTCTCAAATACTGAGCAGGAGCAGAGGAGCAAGCACACAACCCTGTCCCATCCCGAGAAGCACATCCCACTGCAATGACAGAGTCTAGCCAGCACACTCCACTCTAACACAATTACCACCAGATGCTCTCAGCAAGGAATACATTTATTCTTAAGACTTTAAACCATTCTGATTCATGAATAGTTTGTTTCTCAGCATGCCACACCCCACCACAGCAATATGGTTTGGTCAGTCTGTTTGCTTCCATTCCCCTACCAGAATCTGGGAGCAGAATCACTTCAATTCCAACAGCCCAAACAGAACCCCCCAGCTTCACAGCAGCACGAGTTGGGAAGAGTCATACATGCACTGAGATCAGGTTTGAGCTCTCCTCACTCTGCCACAAGCCTGGGAGCACTAGAGGCAAGTGAGCCTGCTTTCCAGCACTGATTAAAGGAGACAGTTTTTCTAGTTCCAAGGTGCAATAAATTAAGGCACCAATAATCCAGGACTCTCCAAAGATAAAGGCGGTGCACATAGGAAGCAGTTCCAGTTTTTAACAGATGTTTCTCCTACAGCACAAATATTTGCAGGACTTTAGAGAGGAAGCCCTGTTTCCACGTGTTTGTATCTTCACAAAGGGGTTTTCCAGGGTATATTACATGCTGCAAAAGGGCAGCAGCTCACAGGTCAGCAGGACAACAGACAGACACTGTGTCAGGGGGACAAAGTGACATCCTAAGATTTAAGATCATACAACCTCTCATAGCATCAGTCATGGCCCAGTCCTATGGGCCCAGCGCTGCTGGTGGAAGGAGACAGGACAACACCAGCTCCAGGATTGGGACCCAGAGCTCACCTGAAAGCCTGAGGGAACAGCCCAGTTACTCCCTGGTCCTGCAAACACATAACTAGGAAGCAAATCATCCAACCTCCACTTTTTGTCAGTGCCGCCAGCACAGTTTTGCTAGCTGAAGATGTCCTGTAGATCAACGTTGTGATGATTTTAAGATTCCCTGTAATTACTGTGCGAGCATGACTTAAATTTATCTCCCTTCATAACCACACTTCATTAAATAGCAAGAGTCAAAAATTCAAGCGCAGCCCAATTCATTTGTACACTTAAGATTATTTTTTTCCTGTACAACATCAGTAAAATATATGAGTAAGCTGCTTTATTAAATAAACTCTGAAAACCATTTGCCCCTCTCCCAGCTCAGCCACCCTTCCCAGACACACCGCAGCCAGACAGACACACGAGCACACAGACGTTCCCATGTTGCACTAGCTTGCTCCTCACAGGACACATAGCAACCACGCAGCCCATATGCTCATGGGGAACGTGTGAGCTCACCTCAGGATTTCAAGTCTCAGTCTGCACAACGATGATTCAAATTTACCAAAGAAAAAGCATTAAATAATAGTTACAGGTTTCCTAAAGCAGGAGGAGTCATCACCTGCACAAGGAAAACACCGTGACCAAGCTGCTAGGAGCCACGTTGCACAATAATCGGTGTATAAGCGACTTTGTTCCCATGGTAGATTACATATGCACAATCTGTTGTGCTTGTTCGCTTCCGGATGCAGCCTTTCCAGAGCCTGGGTTTAAGCTACACTCTTCATTCAAGCACAGGTCTTCATTAAATAAAGTGAACAGAAAAGAAAATCAGCATTCAATCTTCACCATCCCACTCTAACTCAATCACAAAGAAAAAAAAACCCAAATTTAAAAAAATAAATCAATGCAAACATGTCTTTTACAAATGGACAGTAAACAAATTATCCCTGGATGAGACATGCAGCCACTGGGGACAATGGTTTGGAAAATAAAGCGGCATTTGGAAAGGATCCCACCACACACATGCACCTGTGAGCTCCCTGAAAGTGCACACATGACCAACACAACGCTGCAGTTAAGGTGCTTCTCTAAGCGGTGGATCTGTGGTCACTGGAGGGCTGGCAGGAAGGGTGATGTACTGCGAGAGGCACAGGTCAGGCAGCATGCAGCCACCCCGCAGAGCCAGCCCAAAACACCAAGTTCTCACTGGGAGTCAGAAAGGGGAGATGAGCTCTGTGTTAGGCTGGTGTAAGCCACTTGCAGCTGCCAGGTGGAGCCCAGACTCCGTTCCCAGGCGGGGAACACACATGGACAGACAGAAACACAGTCGAGATGCAGTCCCAGGCTAGCCGCAGCTCGAGCAGGGGAGGCAGGAGCCACCTTCCCACCTTTGCAGGAAATCATGCCCTGACTTTCTAAGCCCTCCAAGTAGAATGTTACTAAAAGTTTTGTGTGTAGTTCTTTTTTTCCCCTCTTAAAACAAAAAACAACCAGCTGTAAGTATCTGCCCAAACAGGTGTATGCAGGAAGGCAGGACAGAATGTGGTAGAGCAGTCACCATCTGCTCCCTAAGTACCAGTGCAGGACAAGGGCTGCCAGGCAGGATTAGGGACAGAGAGGAATGCCCCTGACCTCCAGGATGTTCCCTGACCTTGTAGAAATCAACTGTTATGTTGGTTATGGTGACAGGTCAAGACTCTTTGCTCAGGTAAAGCCATTTGCACCCCCAACTGGCTTTACTTGAGCAAGAGCTGGAGTTTGAGGTTTCACTGGGAACATTCAGCTGGTCTAATATACAGTAACAGTGACCTGAAATAAATGCCCTCCTCATCCAATTTCACCCAAAACCAAAAGCTCACATTCAAACAGCAGCAGGGGCTGCCCCGTACCAGTCCTGCCCTGGCTGCACCGGATGCCGTGCATACTTTGCCCTGATGTCTGTCCAGAGGATAGGTTTAGATCTGTGGTGATGGTTGAAGTATTTACAGGTATTTGCAGCAGTTATTTACAGTACTTCTGCAGACCGCAAGCCAATTTTCTCTTCCTCCACTCCTAGTCAATCCGGCGTGGGCTTCTTTAGCGAGAAGGGCCGTATATTGAAGTGCCTGCTCAGCTGGCTCACCTGGGGACAAGGCAGACAACAGGACAGGATTAGCAAGGCTTGGATGGATGAGGGGGGAAGCAGCCAGAATACCAGACAGGTTCCCTATATGGCTACAAAGCCCCTGCCACCTTCCTGTGCACACTTCCCCAACCGTTGCCCACCCTACACACTCCCATGGGTGCAGCAGATTGGGACCACAGCCACTGTCTTGAGCTGTGGGGCCAGCCAAGCTGCCCTGCCCGGGACTTGAGCCAGCCCCTGCCAGCTCCATGCTGGGGCCAGCCATGGCTCTGTGAGGTAGATTTGGATTAGTTATTAAGAAGTTCTTCCCTGTGAGTGAGGCCCTGGCACAGGTTGCTCAGAGAAGCTGTGGCTGCCTCATCCCTGGCAGTGTTCAAGGGAGGCTGTGCAAAGTTTGGAGCAACCTGCTCTAGTGGCAGGGTGGTTAGAATTGTATGATCTTTAACGTTCCTTCCAACTGAAAACCATTCTATATTCTATGACTAAGTGCTGCACCAGGAAATGAGTTTTCAGGCATGGTGCAGAGAACTGCAGACAGGAGGTTAAAGTGGACGGAGCAGCACCAGCATCTGGTGACTGCAAGGTAACAGTCACTGCACAACCAAGAGTGAGCAGTGCTGAGCAGTACTAGAGGGTCAGCTGGGCAGAGGGTTTATTAATAATGATTACTCCCAAATTCAGAGCACTTTGGGATTATGTAGCAGACACAGAGCCTTAAAAGTTTCTTTTATCCTGCAAGAGGAAACTGCAAAAATGGGCCCTTGGGAAGTTGGAGGGGAACAAGCGGAACACAAACTCAGGAGAGCGGAGCACTGAGAAGCTCATTGCAGGGGATGGGCAAGCCTGGGCAGGAGGATTACACCATCCGCTCAGTCCCCATCTCCAGCTATGATTCCAAGACCAAATTTATTTAAGCTTCTTAGCTATTCAAATCCTTCTCACATAGAAGCCTCATTACACTAATTGGAAAGACAACCCGGCTATTACTTCTTTGCTGTAATTACAGTTCAAAATTGACTCCAGAGGCTCCATGTCAGAGCTGGGTTTCCCAGGGGACAGGGCTTCCCAAGGAGGGTGCACACAGCTGGCAGCAGCCAGCTCTGCAGGGGACATCGGTCCCTTGCCCTCATTCCTCAGCAGCTTCCCAAGGCATTTCTAATGGGACTCAGTCTCCTCTGAGTCTGTTTTCTCTCTTAATCAAAACTCAGGGAGTCAGGCAGAGCTGGCACGGTGCAAAGGGAGCAAATTGGTGCCTGGATCTCGATACCACCCTTGTAGCAGGGGATAATGCACGGCAGCCACAGAGCCCCCACCTTCCCTAGCAGGGACATCACCCCTTCATCTTGGCTCTCCCAGTGACATTAGTGTAGGGCACGTTGGTCACAAATCAAACTCATTAACAAAAGTAACACCAACAGCAGTTTAACTTTTTATACCAAGACTCCCAAATGAAGCCCTCCTGCCTGATGTGCAGATACAGTATCTGCTGCAGCTGCCCTTCCCACTGCCCACAAGTGTGGGTATCCCACGCTGGCTTATATCCAAACTGGTTACTAAGCTGCAACCCCAGCCAGGAGGAGTTAAACATGGCAGCAGGGATGCAAGCATTAGCTTCAAACAGCCCCCCACCCACAGCCTGCACAAGCCTCTCACAAGGAACACATCTGGAGTCTCGTGTGGTCACAGACAGCATGACAGAGCCATTCCCACTGATGTTCGTATTTTTAAGCAGAGCATTCTATGCCCCAAACAGCAGCAGCACCCAAGCCATAACTGCAGCCAAAGCATGGCAGCCAAGCCTGAAGCCCATATGCCAAGTTCACCTACCACAACTACTCCGTAGTGGATGTGCGCCAGGGTGAGAAAAGCAGTTAACACGTAGAGGAGAAGTGTTTCGCTGTTGGGCACGAACCCAGACACCACCATGAGTAGCGCTGCCGCTATGGGCAGCAGCATCCAGTTCAGAGGCTGGCAGCGTGTGCTGCTCATCTGACAGACGATCAGTTGGCACTGCAGGAAGAGAAAGCCGTCAGAACTTGTGCCTGGGTATCGACCCTGCAAGCCCAGAGTCTGTCCACAGGGCAGAGGACAGATACACACGTACATGTACCAACCATCTGCACTTGCAACTACCACCGTGCAGTTTCTGAGTTTCACATGAATTATCTTTCTTTGCATTAGAATTCGTGCAGGGGACCCAGAGCAAAGCCTTGTGAGGCAGGGAGGTAATAGGGAAACAGGCATTGAGGGCATCTTTGAAAGAAAAAGGGAGCTCCCCTAAGCTGACCGAGCCTCACCGATATTATCTGCACAATCAGCAGAAACTAATGCCATGCAGCAGTGTGAGCCGCTGGACTCAGGGCACAAACGCACAGAGCTGCTCAGTCACATGGCTGCGGTGACAGGCGCCGGTGCCTTTGTTAAGGTCTCAAGCAAGCAGAGATGCAATATACAGCTAAATTGGATTCTGACAAAACCTTTAGTCCCTTCCGTTTTAAGTTTAGCCCAAAAGAGGAAGCAGCAACTCCTTTTGTATTAGCAGTTTGTTACTCACAGCACAGAGGGTGCAGGAGTATATAAACACACTCCATTTAACTAATTCTCTAGTTTCTCAAGAGTGAGCGTTGCAGCACAAAATTCACAGACTCCAAACACTATTTTCCTGTTTGTTCTTCCAATCATGGCAAAATAGAAAAGTTGTTAAGTTAATCTTGGCATCTTCCCCCTCTCCTCACGTTTAAGCTGCCTCCCAAGCACCCTGGCAGGCTTCACACTACTCAGGGGATAAACTGGAGCATAAAGCAAAAGCTGCTTACAGAAATGTTAGCAAAGGCTGTTCCAACCATGAAGTAGAAGAGCCTGGGCTGGACCTCGAGGATGTCTGTCGGGGACATGAAGACCCACGTGGTGCAGAGCAAGAACAGCAACACTGGAGATACCAGTGGCAGCATGATTTCATACACAGAGTGGTGCTTCAAGGTGTTGTTTTTATAGGCCCTGAAACATAAGCAAAGAAATCAAAATCAGAGCTGAGAAATACCTGGTCCCACCTTCAGCAGAGGGCTGTAAAATCTCACTGGCCATTCAGCTACTCAAAACTGCTGGTGTCAGTTAGAACCATGGTCAGGGGAGGAAGATGCACACCTGCATTGTTAACCTAAAAACCTCCTGAATTACAGAAGCACCTGGTTGTCTGGCGCTCTGTGTTGTGACCAACAGGGTAAGACTACAAAAGCTGGGGACCCTCCCACAAGACCCTGCTGAGCAGGCTGCCAGCCCACTCTGCAAACTGGGACCTTCTGGTGTGTCAGAGCCACTTTGCCACTGAAGTCACTCACCTGAAAACTACTAAGGAAACCAGGTTATAAGAAGCTTTAGGGGCTCTTGCAAAGGTGCAGAGAAAGAGACTCGAGGATGGAGGAACTTACTTGTAGAAGTTATACAGGCTCATCGGCAGCGTCACAGTGAGTGCACAAGCTGGAAGAGGAAAGAGCCGTGTTACTGCTCTGTGACAGAGGGAGAACATCACACGCACCCCATGAATGGGCAGAGGGTTGTGCTCTGGCTTAAGGTGCTTGCAACAAAAATAGTTCAGAGGTGACCCAAGAATACCTCAGCACATTTAAAAGTAGGTGCTCATAATTCTGGTCCAAGAGCTGTAATTACAAGTTAAGATCGCCTATAAATTAAATACATTTCCATTTTTAAAAGTTGCATTAATGAGTCCAGTATTATGTTTTAAACAGTCACAAAGTTTAATTAAAATACTATATTTAATGAGGCATGAGGCAAATTCAGACTCCACAAGTGGCATGGCTGTGGACAAAAGAGTTTTCATAATAAAGACAATCTGCTATTTCTGCCACTGTGAGCAAGCATTTTCATTTCCCACTGTGCAAAAAGGCTCCTGTTGTTTAACTTGACAAACAATGTAAGGAGTCGAAATAACTCTGAAAACTCTAGACCTCAATAGGAAAAATCATCCACAACACCCAATCCCCTGACAGCCTATCAGCTCCTTCTGTATTTATCTAGCAGTAAGTATTTTAATAGAGCTGTAAATATTCCTGCTTTTAATAACCCAACTCCTATCCAAGTGCACAAACCCAGCCAATGGAGGCATTGTCCTCCAGTTTTCATATAGGGAAAGTGCATTTATTATTCATATGTTAAATTATACAGTTTTCAAAGGAAAGCTCAGAGCATCCACCTGATTAAGTGCAAGCATTAGATTTAACACAACAATTCAAGACATATTAACTTGAAATTGAGCAGATACAATCAACCCCTAAAGAAAGGGACACAGACTAAGAAAAATTAAACTGAGCAAGAACTTCTGAATAAGCCAAATTACATTAAGCAAGGACAGCTCTCCCCAGCTAAGCTTCTCTGCATTACCCTCCCCTCTGCAGAAGCTGGTTCTGACTGACCACTGGAGACAAAGGCTGGGCTTTTATTTAATTGTACATTTCTAAATGTAATTTTCAGATGGGCAGATGGAGGGCAGGATCCCCAGACAGCAGACTGCTTTTCCCCACCTCCATGGCTGGAACATCCCCCCACACAGCAGCCCCAGGCTCCCACGCAGCATTTGGCCTCTAGCTTCTGAAACACAGCCACAGCAGCAAAGCAAGTGTTCTGCAGACAGTGCTGGGGGTCCCTGCTGGCCACCTGCAGTGGGTGCTAGGCGGCCTTCTGTCACCCAAAACCCCATGGCTCTTGCTGCAAACAAGCCCTGCTTCCCCTGGGGAACACAAATCCCACAGCCCCAGTGCTTGGGCAACACGGCTATTTGGAGGAGACATGTTTTCACACACTCACAGGTCCCAGGCATGAGGAAGGCTCCTGTTTAGCATCGAGGGGCTGGTGCTGGGCTCCAGCTGCTTCCCAGCACCCTGGTACAAGCAGCAGCCACAGCCCTCCACTGCTCTCACCTGCCCACCACACAACTCCAAGCAAGGAATGAATTTTTTGTCTGTCCACACATACCCCCAGCCCCAGGCAGACAGCACCTGAGCTGATTCCCTGAGCAGCAGCAGGCTCCTATACCCTCAGGATTGGCACAAAATACATCCAGGACATGAGCACAGAGCTCCACTCTCTTGCTGTTTCAGTCAACAGCAGACCCAGGGAGACTGGAGTTAACTTCTCTAAAGAAACTATGCATAAGACAATACTTTGAAATCCTGGGAAAAGGCAGGCTGCAAGAACACCCTCAATTAGTCACTTCAGTAACAGCCTACAGGAGTTTTCATTACAGTAAACAGAACAAGCAGCATTACCATATAATTAAGACATTGGGTTTCATTAAAAAGGTGGAGTTTAAAAGACAGGCTTCAACATGGAGTTTCTTACCAATAATCATTGCAGTGAATAGGTCTCTATATAAGAAATTAAACAGGAAAGGTGCATACCAGGCCTCAACTCCCACAATGGCTGTCACTATGTAGACAATTGAAATGGTCTGAAAGAAAGCACAGGACAAGCAGGCGTGAGCAACCAGAGAGGCAAGACTGGAAAGCAGCACAACATGTGTCAGGCAGTGTCAGTGAAAGGCAGCTTGAGAAGCACATTCTGTGCTACACCGTGTTCAATTCTCCCCATCAGCAGGAAGGAGAAAAAGAAATAAAAATATCCACAAACACCCCATATTATGAGACCAGGTCTAATAGTGTAGCTGAGAAGGATACAACCAAGACTGCTCCTCACAACAGAAGCAAAGATGCTTTTATGCAGCTTGAACTCATGAGATGTTTGAAGCACGAGAATGAAGTTTTATATTCCAAGTTGCAGTGACCCTGGAGCATTTCTTGGGGAACTTTTTCATCCATCTGCAGAAGCAATTGCAGGGAAAAAGCTAATAAGGGGTATTTCAGTTTTAATAGCAGCCCTGAAGCTCAGTAAAACACACTGCAGAGGAGCTGAGCCCTCCACCCCCTGCCTTTCTGCAACAGGCAGAGATCTGAAAGCATGTAAGGAAGAAGTTTTTCCCTGTGAGGGTGGTGAGGCCCTGGCACAGGGTGCCCAGAGAAGCTGTGGCTGCCCCATCCCTGGCAGTGTTCAA
>JANHGB010054685.1:7955-18518 GCA_026283785.1 Coracopsis vasa
ATTATTATTGGTGGTAGCAGTAGTGATTTGTGTTACACCTTAGTTACTGGACTGTTCTTATCTCAACCCGTGGGAGTTACATTCTTTCGATTCTCCTTTCCATCCCTCCGGGAGCAGGGGGAGGAAGAGTTGGGGGGAGGTGAAAGGGCGAGCTGCATGGTTGATTTATGGCTGACTGGGCTTAAACCATGACAGTTCCTGATTAAAATATATTTATATTGGTGGATGAAAAACTGGAACATGACCTGGTAATGTACAAGGTCCTGCACTTGATTTGGGGCAATCCCAAGGAAAAATACAACCTAGGTGGAGACTGGACTGAGAGTCCTGAGAAGAAAGATTTGGGGTTGTTGGTTGATAGAAAGCTCAAACAACATGAGCAGGTTTCAGTGTGCGCTTGCAGCCCAGAAACCCAACCATATGCTGGGCTGCATCAAGAAGTGTAACCAGCAGGTCAAAGAAGTTGATCCTGTCACTTTACTTCACATCCAGCTCTGTGGGCCCCAACACAAGAATGATGTGGACCTGTAGGAGCAAGTCCAGAGGAGGTCATGAAGATGCTCTGAGGGGTGGAGCACCTCTTCTAGGAAGACAGTCTGAGAGAGTTTGGGTTGTTGAGCCTGGAGAAAATAAGGCTCTGGGAATGCCTTATAGTGGCCTTTTTCATATGTAAAAGGGAGTTTATAAGAAAGAGAGAGACATTTTACCAAGGCCTGTAGTGACTGGACAAAGGGCAACAGTTTTAAACTGAAAGAGGGTAAGTTTTTATTGATCATAAGAAAGAAATTTTTTATGATGAGGATGGTGAGGCACAGGTACAGGTCGCTCAGAGAGGTTGTGGCTGCTCCATCATTTGAAGTGTTAAAGATCAGTTTGGATGAGGCTTTGAGTAACCTGATCTAGTGAAAGATGTCCCTACCCATGGCAGAGGAGTTGACTAGATGATTTTCAAGAGTCCTTTCAGCCAATTCTGTGAGATATACCTATGAAGGGCAATGGGAAAGAGAGCCAAAATATGGGGAATAAAACCTGCTGTGGAAAGGAATATAAAGGGTCAGTGGGAGTTACGTTCAGGAACTTTGCCCAGACGGCTGCACAAATAAAAAAGGCCTCTGAATAAAAGGAAGTCCTGCTCCCACATCCCCTTGAGATAGGTTTTGCTCCACTCATGGACATCCAGCTTAGATAAAACAAGAGGAGGTTAAAGAGAAGTTCCTACGGCTTTCTTTGTGAGGTCTGACATGGAGAAGCAAGTAGAGGACAAGCAGCAAATATGAAAGGCACCTGAAAGTTCCGCCAGGAGTACTAAGAGCAGTGTTGTATTACAGGTGTGTGTGCAGCCTCATCTGAGACTGGTAAACCTGGGGAGCAAAGATTTTATCCCTCTGGAGTCATCCCAGACAACACTACTACAGATTTTCTATTTTCAGTATGGAGGGGAGCACATATAAGTGATTCTGCTACCAAAAAAGAGAGACCTCTATTCTAGCAGGTGTGGAAATCTAAGTCCAAGACCTAAAGGTATACTGAACTGAGAATTAGAGATGTTAAATATACTGCTGCTGCTGCTGGGAAAGATGTAACCTCCATGTGAATGGGGTTGTGTGAGCTCCCTCCTGTGTCTACTTGTGTGATAAAGGTGGACCTCAATGAGAGACCTAGGAAGAGAAGACTACTTAGTTGTCAGTTTAAAGTAATTCTGAATCTTCTGTGCTGGTAATACAGTGGTGATGGCAGTACAGGGGAAAGTCTAGCGAGAGGAATAAGAAATATGGGCCGGGAAAAGTTAATTGCAACATAAAAATGCTATTATGGTATTAATGAGAAATCCAGTTGTGGAAAGCACAGTGTCAGGCTGAACATGCTATTTGTAAAATTTACACAACAATACACTAATTCTAATCCATTTGATTTAATAAAAACCTTCCGTTTAAGAATTCTTTAAAGAAAAATGTGAAGATTTAGTGAAAAGATTGTCTCTGTTAAGGTCTTTGTGATTTTTATTTTAATTTCTCGCTCTGATTTTCAATGAGACCACAAATCTCAGTATTTCAGAATTTCAGATCAGTGGTGTTTGAAGATTGTATTTTAACCCCGTTTTGTCTCTTTTTTTCTCCAGTATATGATAGAGTACTAGAATGAATAACTTCCAGCCGATTTTTTGTTCTGTTTCTGTGATACTTTCATTGGGTTTTTTTACCACACTGTCAAGCTCCAGGGATGAAGCAGTATTGAAAAGGTGCAATGTGAGGAAAAGGAAAACATACACAATCCACAATGGAAAAAGAACAACCTCCCCGCCCACCGGCCCCAAAGTCTTTAGTTCCTCTAAGTTAAACTGCAAAAGTAGAAAGGAGAAAAGAGGGGAAAAACCTTACATTTACTCAAAATAGGAAAACTGAGCTGGCAATGATGTGTGGCCAGATGAAGGGTTTGTGTGCCTTTACGCTCCTTTTTTTTGCAAGGTACCTTGAGTGACCTATGAGAAGCTACCATTTCCTTCCAACAAGCCTTGCTTTCAAGTCTCAACTGTATGTAGCTTTAGAATTGAAAAAAGTCAACAAAAAGCTAATGTGTAATTCTATAAAGGGGTAAGAGGTGTGGGATGACCAGAACCCTGTTCTGAACTTCACCTTCGAAGTGCTGAGGCTATTTCAGCTCCATTTTACAGATGGAAAACTGGGAAAGAGGTTTTAAATTATTAGCTCCACGCTCTGAAGGTTTGACCACTAGAACTGTCACCTCTATCTCTATTTGTACTACAGTCAAGCCTTACAGGTTAATAATCACAGCAGTGCCTTTCAGCTTTTATCAGGTCATCTGATCTGATCTAACCTGTGGATGTGAAGATGAAAGGTTAATCCCCCAGGCCATCTGCTTTCCTTTACCTTTTCTGTCTGAATGCATTGTTTTCTTGTCTTGCATGCTCACTTTTGGCATTATGTCTCTTGCTGTCTTGTAACACTGATTTACATCTGACTCTGTACAGTAGACTGCAGCCTCTTCAAACAGCAGCTGCCTATTTAGAGATGCTTACCAGTTTCTTCTAGTATTTCCTTTCCTCTCCTGGCAACTCCTCTCAGTATGATTTATGAGCAGCAAGCATAGCTGGGGGTGATGTGAAGTATCAACACCTCTGAATTCCAGTGATAGGAGCTGGGGTAATTAATAATAACAAATCAGGTGTGTTTGCTCTGCATGGAGATCACGTAGCAGAGAAGTGTTATTCTGTATTCTTTGGGAATGGGGGAAGTCAGTCCTTATACTTCCCTGTGCTGTTAAATCTGCATGTCATTTTCCTTAGATAATTAAGTAATTCCAGCCTTTCAAGGAGAGAGAGTCCCTCCTTTTTCCCTGTTAGCTTGCAGATGTAGTACATGTACCTTGCGGCAAATCAATGCTAACTATATTACCATGCGTTATTGCAGTAATGGAGTAGAGTAAGCCCAAGGAAAAATGTTCAACCCTTGCCGATTGCATTATAAGCATGAGGATCTTTTATGTAGCAGACTTATTAATTGCATTTTCATTTGCGTCCCTAAAACTTAACCCTTTTGAGATTGCTCTTCAGCTCCACTATCCCACAAAAATTGCCAAGTGTTGGACAGAATGAGAAAAGAAAGAATGGTAAGAGTGGTCTCTGTAGCTCCACACTGGAACCCGGACACCTCTAACAAAGCTGAGGAATAGATTTGAACCACCACCAAAAGAAGACAGCTGTTAAATCACTTAATAGAACACAGAACAAATATACTCTGTGTTTGGGACAACAAATGTTGTGGTCAGGTGCTCTTTTAAGGGAAGAAGAGCGAAAGGTTTTGGCCTCTCTTTGCACCCATTGGTCTGCTCCGTGCGTTTAGATTGCACATAAGACTTGTGCAGGTTATTCCTCCTCCCTCTCCAGATGAGCTCCCTGATTTGTCCCAGCAGCATTCGTACTTTGTGAAGACGAGCCTCCTTAGCTGTTCTCATTTGCACTCTGTTTGAAGGCAGTGAATGTGTGTGTTGTTTGCAAGTCATAATCTAGGCTTCAGAGTGGCGATTGTCTCTCTGCTGCTTTTGCAGGCCTTTTTCTGGAGCCTGATAGGAATGTTGCTAGATAGAGGCAACTGTCTATGTCTCTATCTGATAGAGGCATTCCTAGAGTTTCAATTATTATTAACTTAGTAATTGACATTTGCATCATGGAAGTGCACACAGCAGTAATGGCTGGCCTTTGCCAGCCCACTACTGAGCCTGCATTACACTGTATGTGGATTACATGTTGTTCTCTTCATGGGGCTGGTATTATTTTATTCTAATTTCCTCTGGTTGTGTGAAACTTCAGTTACTCCCTCTGTGAGCTGAAGTTATCAGCCAAGACAGTCTAGCAAAGGCTGTAATAGCTGACACTTAGGTTTGTCCTACTTCCTGTCTAAGGGGTGTTGGGAGCATTAATTTGCCTGAGACTTCCCCTTTCAGAATGTTTCTAGCTCTAGTTTCATGAGATTTGATTCATGAGATGAGATTGGCTCCTTTTAGGAGTAAGTTGTTGCTGAATCAGGGCACAAGAGATTTGGGGAACTACCAGGACTTTGTTGGCAAGAAACACCAGCTGCTTGCTGCTGTAGTTCTGTGTTATTTTCCTCTATATCAACACTTATTGTTTTGTTCTTCCCCACTAGATATATACACCCTTCCATTCATGTTGACTATTATAAAGTCTTTGCTCAGTGCTATAGTTCAATTTCTCCCTTGTTTGGGGTTATTCTTAGAAGAAAGGAAGGAAATAGCCATAGGTGAGGATCTTAAAAGGTGGTGTTTGTTGCAGGAGAGAAAACAGCACCAAGCTGTGGCAGGTTGAATATCCTCCTGTGAAGTTCCACCATCAAAGCTGGGGTCCCTGACAGACTTGTTTCGCTCTAGCTTGCTAAGAAAATTCTGCCTTTGCACACACACACATAAAAATTGCTTTGGATTTAGCTTGAGTAGAGAAGAAAAATACTAGCTCCTTCCCTTTCTATATCTTTCTTAAACCTGGGTGGAGGGAGGGAGTAGAACAGAGGAAGACTTGTCTGGAAGACGATACAAATGGAAAAAGTACCTGGGGTGACAGTAAAGACTTCACGTTTCCAGTATGCGCTCTGTGGGATGGGAAAAGGCAATTTGTGTTATTTTTCTGTCTTCTTCATGATTTATACAGGAGAGTTTTCTAAAACATCTCCTGCGCAGTATCTGGTTGGCTGGTGGCTATCAAGGAAGTTTTCCATCCTTGTGGATTTGTGGGTTGTTGCTCTTTCTTTTGCCAGTAGCCTGTGGGGACCTGGATGTGGCTGATGTTTGGTGTCCTTTATTTGAAGCTACTAAGTCCTTTGAATTTTTACCCTGGGGGCTTCTCCCCCAGACTAAGGGAGGGAATAAGTCTGCTGGGATTGCTGAGGACAACATTAGCTGGTTGCCCTGGGAGCTAGCACTGTGCTGCATGGGAGCCACTCCTAAACAATCATAGACATGAGGCTTCAATAAAAACCAGAAATGAAAAGCTGAGGAGAGGTGCACAGAATTTCCACCAGCAAGGAGGATTCCTTTTTGCCATGGAAGCTGTGAGACTGAGGTGTTCCTTGGGACAGGGAGGGAGATGAGGGTCATTTACTCTTTCTTAATGAATGATTATGTGAATATTAGTCACATTCTCTGTTTTTAATTGGATTTTCTCCAAACAGGATATGTCAGTACTCGTAGAATGTTCTTGGTTATTATAACATCTTAAGCCATCAATACTCTTCTCTTTATTATATGTGGCACCATTGGACCCAGCTTTTTAGACACGCTTTTTGAATTCCAAAAGACTGGAGGTTTAAACATCCTGACCTGGAGCTTTCTAAGTGATGCTAAGGAGCAGACTTTCAAAAACTTGGCAAATGCTTATGAAAACCTGGGATCTTACTGTGATCCTGAATGACTTGAAATCTGGGAGACAGGGGATTCTGTATTTCTGACTGGGGTCTTCAGGATACAAAATGTATGCAATCTGCAGTATGCAGTGAATTCAACACAGTGAACTTGTGTGCTGCACCACTTATCTTTGTGTATGCTGCAAATCCATGCAGTTATTCCATTCCAATAAGCTCTTTGGAATTCCTGATGACGCTGATTATCACCCAAAGGGGATTTTCTTATCTTGGCTTAAGGACCAATACCAAACCCCAACATCAGCTAAGAAGCATGATCTAGAACCTGCAGGATCTCCTCAGAGCATTCAAAACACCTCTGCCTTCTCTGGGTGTCAACAAGTCCTTCACCTGCGTTGGGCATGTTGTGCACCTTTTGGGTAGCCTTAGCAATGGGTGAAGACAGTGGAGCAGTCTGAGCATTCCTGAATGAAAGGGGCTCTTCTCTCTCCCACAGACACAATGTTTGGATAGAAAAATTCAAAAGGAAAGATGCAGACAGGCTGGTCACCAAACCTGGGATTGGATCTGCTCATGCTGGTGAAGTCCTGAGCCTGACTGAAATCTGCAGAAGTGGTTCTTACCTCTGCTAACTCTACCCACTGTAGTCCCAGTGTGGCCTGTGGTACTCTTTTCTGCTGTGAGGCATTGTGTGAATGATGCTGATCAAGACGATGGTGGTGCTGTGATACGGTGAATGGGACTCACTAATTTGTGAGCCCCCTGCTCCAAGATAAGCTGTGATCAAATTGTCCCATGACCCAGGATGTGTAAAACACCTCTCTTGGCACTCTGGTATGTGGTACCTACGCTGCATGCTTGTGTACTGTGCTGCTGAGCTCCCACCTAATCATTTAGTGCAGGAGCCAGATTTCCTCTTGCAGCATCTGCACAGTGCTTTTTTTTGCAGCCCTGTTTAGGAGCTTAGCAGCAAGTCTGGCAGTGCTGAAGGCTCCCTGCCATGGGCCTGCTGGGCTTCAGAGGCAGACTGTCTGCTTCACACCCGGACTGGCTGTGCTAGCAGAAAATATATCCCATCATTGGGGTAGCGCTGTACCAGCAGAAATGGCGGGGGCCATGCCTGCAGGCAGTGTTTATTCTGAGGATATAGGGACTCTTCAGCTTGTAATGATTTTTGTTTAGGTAGACTCAGGCCTTTCCTTAGTAAACAAGACAGCATTATCACACAGCTGCTTTGTTTTCCAGTGACTGGTCTCACACATAATAAATAGGTTAAAGTTAACTGAAGCAAGCATTGATTTTTCTCTTAGTACATGTGGGATTTCCTCCCTTGGGAGCGCTTGAGTAGTGTGGGAGACCTTCAGGGGTGGATGCGTGTGTGTGAAGATAATGCTGAGTATTGGGGCATTTCTTTTTACCCACTTTAAATTTTCCTCTTATGATCTCTTCCCCAACTCCCCCCATTTCCTTCAGGCTCTAGCAAGTAAGGTTCCTGCTCCCACTCAGAAATTTCATGGGGTGATAGTGATGGTGAGACACACAGGGTGTGTGCACTGCTGAAGGAGGAGAGGGGCATGGAGTGGTAATGGGCAGACCTAGGCAGAACAGAAGGGATGGGGTACTGGGGAGCAGGTCTACAACCAGCAGTGGAGGTACCGATGGTGAAGTTATTGATGTGATAGCAGTTAACAACTTAGTTTATTTTATTTTTCTTTGAAATGAAAATCACAGAATAGGAAAAGAAATAAAAGAAACCCCCAAATGATCAGTGCTGCTTTAGAAGGCTTTGGCATGAAATGATTGTCAGGCTTTATTTGTTTCTTTCTTTAGATAGTGTCATTAGACTCCCCTCCATCCCCTCCAAATGATCTCCTCCAACCAAACATAACTTCCCCAATTGTCTTTCTGTCCTTAATTGAACCCAGTCCCCCCTTGGTTATAGGCATATTCTACTCCTTTATATTTGTGACACAATTTCCCTTCCGGAACATTTGCTTACTTGCTTACTTAGAGATCTTCTGTCTTGCCTGGTGTTGTGACATATGGTTGCCTTACATCAATTAAAAGTCAACATGGTCCAACAGAATATAACACCAACCCCTGCTTCTTGAATGGCTGTTTGCAGCTGGGTGGGGATTAAAGCAGATTGTAATGGATTAGACGAGGGATTTAAACAGCCTGTAATGGATACTGTGTTGAACTATTCCATTTCTATTCTTGCATATAGACCGTGAAAATCTAGGGTTGTCAGACGACATCCTCACTATCACCGTGCCATGCAAGAGGCCAGGTTTTGAAGGAAATCTGATGTTCCTGCAGCAAGGATGGTACAAACTGGAAAAGCCCCTTTTCTCTGTGCTGCAGATGGGCACGCAGTTCGCTAATCGTGCAGGAGATGGGGGTGTTGCTCACGTTACCTTTGTTTTCTAGAGAAGGAAAGGGACTACAGAAGAGCACTGCTGCTTCTGTCTTTGGCACTGGTACCTCTGCTAAGAGCAGGGAAATACGCAGCCGAGAGATTTTAATAGTCCAAGCTCATCAGTGAGACTTCAGCTTGCGTCCTGTTATTTAACAGTAAAACACAGGCGCTGATAACGGGTTTTGAGGATTTTCTTTGGAAACACCTTCTTGTGGGTATCTGTCTGAAAAACAAAGGGCTGTGGTAATCTTGCTGAGATAATATGAACTGAATGTCTGGGATTGTCCCTGAGTGTGGCAGGTGTGGATGATACAGAGAATGATTTTAGCTGCAAGTGAAAACTCTTCAGTCTGCAGGGTAGGAGAGATCTGTTATCGGGGTGGTGAGAGTACTGCCTGAAAGACAGTGTTCAACACACATGTGCATGAATCCATCACATTCTGTGCCATGTCCAGCACAGCTCGGCTCTTGTGGTGACAAAGAGTGATGTGGTGGACACAAAGCAATGCCTGGTGCTAGCAGGATTTAGGAAAGGAGATGTGTCCACAGTGTCCTATCTTGGTGTTTGTGGTCTTTGGTTGTGAAGTCAGGGATAGTGCTGCACAAATGGGTGGCTGATCCAAGCGTAAACAAGGACTGGGTCTTAAGTAGTATCCAGAAAGGCTGAGAAGATTAATGGGATTGGGTGGACTGCACAACAGCTAAGCAGTAGCAACTGCTAGCCCCATGGTAACTTTTACTTTGTGGTGACAGGGGTTCTGAACATGCAGAAATTTTCAGGAGCAGTAGTGAGCTGCTGCTGGGTCCTAAAGGACTGGAGAATCATAGAATGGTTTGGGTTGAAAAAGACCTTAAGATCGCCTAGTTCCAACCCCCTGCCATGGGCAGGGACGCCTCACACTAGACCATATCGCCCAAGGCTTTGCCTGACCTGGCCTTGAACACTGCCAGGAATGGAGCATTTCCTACTTCTTTGGGCAGAGAAACTTTAATCATAACATAAGGACAAGTTCTGCGTGTCACAGCTGCAGCCTCAGGGTGGGAGGGTGACATTAGGGTGGGCAGTGCACCCCTTCACAGTGCAGAGCAATGGCAGGATCCAGGGGTGTCGTGCTGCTGATGCCATGGACCTGGGAAAACTATTCTTGCAGCAGTCGATCTAGGGAGACAATTGAGGTCCTGATCCTGAACATACTACGTTGTTCTTTTATAAGCAGGGTGCATCCTGGGGGTTGGCCTGGCTCTGTGCACACAGGTGTGTGTAACTCGTGCAATCCCTTCGCCCAGGGTTTTATGGATAGATTCTGGCTGAGGCCCACGTCACTGCTCCCACACAAATGAAATGTCATCTCCTAAACGTTTTGGCAGCGTACTTTGAAAAGGAGCCGATTCCAAGCCAGAAATAACATCCGCTGGGTTGGGGGCGGGTGATTTGCTTCCTCTGCCCCCACCTCCCACTTTCCCTCTCTGCGTGGGGATTTGCAGCTCACGGGCAGAGCCGTGCCCGTGGGCTGGGGCCCCCACCTCGCAGTGACCGGTTCGCTCAGCCTCCCCACACTCCCCATCCTCCTTCCTGGAGCTGTCAGCGCTTTCCTCCTGCCCCGGACCCTCTTCTCAGGCCGGCAGGACAGCCGTTTAGCGGCAGCTCCCACCGCTCGCAACAGGCACCGGTGCTTGCAGTCACCTCTGCCTTCATCCCGCTCTCCCCAGCCGGGCTGCTCGGACTCCACCGACCCGGTCAGATGTCTGCAGTAGGGGGTTGCTAAAGAAGCTCCAGCGCGGGCACAGCCATCACCGATCGGCTCTCTGTCCCTCTCTCCCTCCGCTCCCTCCCGGGCTCCATGGAAGACCCAATAGGCGGGAGAAACTGTTGAGCCGTCCCTGCGTTGGGACTGACGAGGTGGGGGGGTTGGGGAAGGACCGCGGGGAGAGCCGTGTAGTTGGTAGATACGTCCTTGGACGGCAAAGAATGGCTGATGTGGTAAGTGGGCGGGTGGGACGATTAACAAAACGCTAATTATTGCCACTTTTGAGGGGGAGGAGGAAAACGGGGAAAGGTCTGCCGTGGGTTTGATCTGTGTGCCGACGTGTTGCTGCAATGAATCGCTCCGGAGGAACGTGGCACAGGCGCTGGTGGCAGTGACCAGGGTGATCCCCGGGATGACGGGGTTCGCCTTCGCACAGTTCGATTAACTCACACCTTCCCCGGGGGCTGAAGCTGCAAAGGCTCCTTGGGCTTTGCCAGCGGAAAGC